>CM035806.1:151770666-151860666 GCA_020466095.1 Chlorops oryzae | reverse complement strand
AGGGTTTCAGGGACTCGCATATAAATATCTATCATAAGAATGCTTCGAATTCCACCCAGCCAGGGTAAATCGAAGAGGGGAAATAATTTCTTGATGTACAATATTATCGTTAGTTTACTTTACGTTACGTTATGTTACGTTGACTTCTCTCCGTTCCGTCTTCGTTTGTCGGTAATGCGAGAATCCGCTTACGCGTTTCCGATGTTGGCGCTGCCGCTGACGCTGCAGCTTTGTAGTATTATTAGCGATTCCTTGCAGGAGAGCGGAGCCCAATTACTCGCAAGAACGTTTGGAATGTTTGCCAAACGCCAGCGATTGTCGCGGATAGATTTATGGCCGTTCGAAGGCGCGCAATCGTTTCGCGGTGCGCTTCTAATAGAAAATTCCATGCACATTATCAGTTGGCATTCGGTATCGCCGGTGCTCGGCGTTCGGTGGGCAACGGCATTCCACGTAGCGATGGGAAAGCATATTTCGCTTCGATGGTGTCTGGATGAGATCTATTTCTTGCGTAAATTTGGCTCTAACCCAATGTGTCATTGTCAGCGCTAGCGTAGCGCTATCATGGCCGGCCACCCCACAAATGACAACGACATAGGGAGGGAAAGAAAATCGAGATTGGAACGTCCACAAGGACTGCGGAGGATGACTACGATGCCGCCTTAGGAAAGTGCGTTTGAAAATTGAAGAATTTGTATATTCGGTGTTGGACGAAAACCGACATGTCTGTTCCAAATCAATTAAAGTTGACGAGTCTTATTTTGTTTGTTAAGCAGCTCAATAGGTGGTGAAAATTGACCAAGCTTTAATTGCGGCATTGAGATATTTTTTCCTGACCCAACCTTTTCAAATTAATCTAGTCTTGATTTGATTCGAAAAAAAAAAGAAAATCTCTCCCATCCAGCTGAGAAAAACGAGTATCATCCAATCATCCATATGAAATCTAGTAATATATGATACCCTGGTTACTTGAATATTTCACCAAACAGACCTACGAAATTGAAAATTAAGTTCGCAGGTTGACATTAAAGACTTCAAATGCGTAGAAAATACCACACATTCAAGTGACGCTTGGCAATGGCAGGACAAAACGAGACGAGAAGGATAGGAGGCGGTGGAAAATGAACTTTCAGCACTCAGTTTGTACAGCCGACAACGGCCATGCCTACGTTTTCAGTAGCACTCACAAAGTCACATAGGAATTTTAGGCTCCCTTAAAAATGGCCCCAACGCAAAATGGCCCCAAACTGAAAATGAAAAAAGGCCATTTTGCATTATGAAAAATGGCCCCAAAATAAAATGAAAAAAAGGCAAAAAAACAAAAAAGAAAAATCGCTCTAAAATTCGTATAGTACTTTTTTTGCACACATGCCAGCTGATGGTTGCCGGAGTACCTAATTAGGAACTAAAATAATGGGGCCGCAAAACAGTGTATGGTAGTAGAGTAAATTGAGTTATTATTTGATTACTAAGTACTTACTCGGTGAAAATTCAAAGAGCATGAGGGAGTTTTGATTTCTTTATCAACCTTGAATGAATGAAAAATATTTAGAAAAATATAACGAGTACTTAGTAATGAGTACTTGACGAAAAATAACGAATACACTCGAGTAGTGTAAAATTTTGCACTAATACAGCTCTATTAACCCATGTACCACACTGTGATTGAATTACCGATCAAGTGACGGACGCTAAATGGGATAAATAGAACAAACAGAGCACTTGAAAATTGGCGACTCTGCCATCGCTCACTCAAAGTTGGCTCCGTTTTTAAGATATTGAGTGCAATGACATATAAAGAACTAGTTAAAGCCAAGGATGATAACTTAAGATTCCAATGATATATTTATCCATAAAAAGCATTAAATAACGAACGAAGCGAAATTTTGTGAGTGTAGCTACTTTCCGGCAATTTAAGATCTTCATCTGATACACTTTTACTTTAAGCTTGATTGAGTTTGTTTTTTTTTTTTTTTTACTTGTATTGTCATCTGATTGCGGCTATTCTGACAATCGAATTTCCGATATCGCTGACCGTTGCTGAAGACACCATGAATCTTGTACAGCAGACTCTGGGATTCAGCTAAGCTCATCTTTAGGTATATATGTATACATATGTGTATGTGTATGTTCACTGATTAGCGTAAAGTATGTTGTGATGATGTTGCATGCATTTTTATGATCGCCTGCAAGGTTGTTGTGGGAAAAGAGGAGCGAGTGTCTGTCGATGAGAGGCCATAAATTAAAAACTAATTAACAGCATCACACCTCAATCGGTTTTCCGGCACTGGCACTGGCACTGGCACTTTTATCCAAGCTCCTTGCCGCCAATACGTTGGATACCTACCGAAACTGAGCTTATTTAAATTCGATGCCAGGCTTAATAAGCAAGCGTCCCACGCCCACCGCGTTCGTCTGTGAGAGTTTACCGCGATTCCAATTGAACTTGGACGACCGACAGCGCGTATACTCGTACAGTGTAACCTGTTTCCACAACACGATAAGGCCAAAGCATCTATAGAGCATCGTACACGTTGCTTCATGCCACGTGATGCGAAGCGAATTGAAACGCTGGGATGGGCGACGGCCGGCCGGCAATCGCGGTCGCGGTCGCGTTCGCTAGGCCAGACAAAAAACCCACAAATGAAGATGGAAGAAGGTTTGATGGTATGACATACCGAAAACGAATTAGCATTTCTCATTTTTTTTTTTTTTTTTTTTTGTTATTTATTTACCAACGGTAGGGACGAAAAAAAAAATATGAAGAAGAAATGAAAAAGTCGCAAGAACATCAATCAAATGGTATATCGAAGGACGAGGCCGCAGCGACCCGAAGACGGCCATCATCTTGACGACACAAATGACGTTGACGACGAATATGACGATAAAGTGGCGAACATCGCGAATGGCTAATGCGCTGTGTCATATGGGGAAAAAGTCGAAATGCGATGGTACCTATTGACGCGGACCCAGAGAAGGACAACGACGAGATGGGACGATGAGAAGACGGCTCTAGAAAATACTCCCACCGATAAAACAGGTGCTGCATGCATGGATTAATGCATCAACATTAAGGCAGTGCGGCGATCAGCTTCGCATGCAACATTATCGTTTGTTGTCGTTTTTGGTCCGTTGTCAGGCCTCCGTCCTCCTCGTTGACTCGTAATTGCTCTTCTGTGGCCGATGTGTTTCCACCATTCGAGGACATATCGTACGTAATGTCATTTAAATTACATGAGACCACAGAGCATTTGCGGACATTGGGAGAAATGTGCGGTCGGCGGAAGTTGCATTTTGCTAAAAAGTTTCCCAACATCCGGCAACAACAATGGACTACGATCAATGATCGCTGCGATACTGAAGCAATGGACTAGGACTCCTCTGACTGTTGGCTGGCTGAAAAATTTTACACTGATCGGATGGGCGGACAGTTCAACGAACGAACGAACTGACAGATTTGCGCGTTATTGCCTGAACTGGGGCAGTCTGCCTTCGTCTGCTACCGAATTTCAGAGGAAGGTAGATCAAGGCTGTAGGTACCTATGAATGGAATTTTTCTTGGGCATTTAATAGCATTATAGAATGCTCAATCTCAGAATGCTGATGATGAGCAAACCAACGCGGCGATCGCAACATCCTGACAGGGATAGCTTCGTTAACTCAATTGAAGGGAAGAGCAGGAGTGGCTGGCATGCTGAAAATACTGAATTTAGCTTTCGGGGGGCTGTCATCTGACTGGGGTCAGTTGAACGAGCGATCGAGCACATATCTGCGGAATTTGATGAGGAAGTAACATCAGAATCATTAATTTATGCCTAGTATCTATTGGATGCAAGCGTTACTCTAAGGAGGAGGAATAAAAGATTGCAATAAAAATTTAAATTTAAATAAAATAAAAAAATAGATTAAATAATTATAAAGATTGGGAAGGGATACCCCCAAAAAAAAAAGGTAGAATACAATAGTCTATCATGCCTATTCTTATTCATTCCTTAAAGTATTTCCATAATATGAAAGTCAAGTCCTTTTGGGGGCGAATGTCCCGATTGAGCCAACCCGTCTTGAGTCCACAACTAGTTCCTGATCATGACCAAGCATGAAACATTGTCTCCATTCATTCCAAATGTACGACCATTCATCATGGCAAATAATTGACACATTGTATGCAGAAGTCATGCCGTTGAAGATTCTTGATCAGCGGCGCATAAATCAACTCCTAGTTTTCTCCTCCCTCTTGTTTCATTTGCTATGAATTGAGCTAGTTTCAGAGTTCGATCGCAAGCAAAAAAAAAAAAAGAAAAGAAAAAAAAAATTCGACATTTATATTATCCTAAATGCCAGGCAGAGTGCCATAATTCAAAAACGTAATAAATACATTTCAAATGTAATATTTCGCAGCTCCGCGAACTAGCCGGCAATGCTGAAATTCGCCACCACAAGTATCGCCGGAACGTTCGCAAATGAGCGCAATCGAATTCGGATGGATCGCGTGGCGCGTGAAGAGGGATATCGTCCGGGGAATAGAACGCCGTCGCTGTTCGTGGAGAGCGCGAGCATACATATGTGGCGTGGCGTAGGAACGGCTAGGGCTGCCAAACTCGACCAATTGCGCTGCATGACGACTGCCCACAAATCATATTTATGGCACGCTGACAGCGGAGCTATTGCTTATTGCGCGTACGTCAGACACCGGACTATGTAGCTGACTGGCTGGCTGGCTGAATTGTTGGCGCATGTCGTCTGCGCACTGAAAGTCACACATCAGTACGGCTGTAAGTCCTCCGCACGATAATCCCAATCTCAGGCGCCTTCTGCCTGCCGCCTGCCGCCCGCCCCCTGCTCGGTCTGCCCACCGTGCAGGTGATGTGTGACAGTTTTATTGGATCGCAGAATGTTTTATGAGCGCAGAGTCGGAACGGCGCAGGCGCAGACGGCAAGTGATTGGCGAAAATTTGCAAGTGCTAAAGCACGGTAATGAGATTGGCATTGGAATTCTGATTGAAATCGAATCGAATCGAATCGCAGCGAATCGAATAGAAATTGAATGGCAATCGAATGGAAAAAAGTATATTTGCTCACACAGCGAGAAGGAATGAGGTGGAATGCGGTGCATGTGCTGCGGCAACACCAATCAGCATGTCCTCCCACGTTCTCGGGCGCATGCGCACGCTCGCGATAATGTTCCATATGAAAGTTTTTTTTTTTTTTTTTTTTTTTTGTTGCGGCCGTTTTTCGATTTTATGCTCTTAATCCCAGCCGGAAATTTTCTCATAAATGACCAATTCATTAATTTTTTCACCAAGGATATCAAGGGGAAGATTTGAGTAATTCTGAATTGCAATGGCATTGCCATCGAGAGAAGGAGTTTTTTTTTATCGCAATTGCAATGACAATGTCATCGATGGAGGTAGATCTACTCCACTACTCGATGACCAACTCGTGACATATGATCTTATGACTGCCAATGCCGCTTGTGTGTTAATTTCGTTAGAAAGTTGGTGCATAATCAGGAGGAGTCGCGGCTCTAATGTCATGCTGAAATGCGGGACATTTCCGGCTGGGGTGTTGCTCTTGCTGTTGCTGTTGTTGTTGGTGTTGTTTTGTGTGCTTCCATGACTGGAAGTTGTCTAGGGAGAAGGAGACTGTCACATGCTCGCATACAGCCTTCGAGTCGTCGAGCTCGGGCCCCGTGGCTACAGAGGCGTTTTGACAGATTTTAATAATTTGTCAACCCACTTTTCACCATCACAGACAGTTGGCAGTCAAACATGAAAAGAATTACAAAACAGACAAAAAAAAAAAAAAAAATGAATAAGAGGTCCCGAAGGACGTTCATCCAAAATAAGATTCACTAGAGAAGTGGATACGCATTTTTTCTTTATTTTTTTTTTTTGCAAACCGAATTGTTGACTGGCCCCCTAAAAGCCCCTACAAAAAAAAAGTTCTTCCCTCCTCATCCGTGTTCCTTTTTATTTTCATCTTCCAATCGTTTGGATCCATTCGGTTGAATTTCGTCGTGGTTTCGACCATTCAGGAAGCAGCCTGTGCAAAGGTATGACATCACCCCAGGGCGATTCGGTGTGTGGAATCGATTGGATTGGAATGGATTGGAATGGAAAGCATAGGAATGGAATGCAATTACTAGCCAAAATAACAAAATTACCAACCCACACAATAGCCGACGGCAAAGGAATCTACATAGCTGAGTCCAACCAAGTCTTCGATTGCTCCATGGTGGCCTATTCGGATCTCTGCAAATATGGCTAATGGAATCAATACTCTCACAGTGTGGGCGTCTTTGATCGACACACAATTCTGGCAATGTTTAAAAGAAAATAAAAGAAAATTGGCCTCATAGTCCAAAGAAAATCATTTCCCACCACCATCACCTGTACACCGATGCTTTTTTCAAAGTCCTCCCTGTTCGATGACTCACCACCGAAGCAGCAGACATGGTCAAAGCTAAGCAAAAACGAAAAAACACCGATCTTGCCCATTTCGCTCTCGGAGGTGTCCGCTCACTTTGCGACCAAAAGTCCCCCCGCCTCCCCGTTCGAGAATTTCGGTGTGCAACGACAGTAGCGAAACTACTGTTGCTTGTAGCCGCATAAATTTTGCATTATGCCTTGGCGCCGGCCCCAACAATTTCCCGTTCCAGCCTTCATAAATCATTCGCACATGCAAAGGTTCGCCGCAAATTTGTTTGCCTTAATAAATTGTTTGTTCGCCGTAGGTGCTGCAACGGCGCAGCATAATGCAGCGGGCAATCATTCGAAAATTATTGAGAAAAAACCGAAAGTTAAGTAAATATGGCAAAGAAATTGAGATACCAAGGCGTAAATGCCAAGTAATTGTGACTCTTTAGAAGAAAAAAAAAAAATAAATAAATAAATATTTGAATAAATAAAAAATAAAAAAAATCAAAGATGTCAGTCGATGCACTTCCTGTCCGAAGGGTTCCTTAAAGCTTTCACACGCAAAAAAGAAAAACAAAACTCTCTTCAGACCCCTCCCCTTCCCCCTTCCCCATAGAATCATAAAACGGCTTATGCTCTTTATCACAAGTCTCTCTTGAATTCCTCTTCATTCAATGAGGCCTTCTGCCGATCGAAGCACGCGCCTTTCTCATGAAGCTATTTATGCTCATCATCGACTTAAATTGTTCATTCAAATAATGCTAAGAGGAGAGCCCGGAAAAAGAGATGAAAAAAAAAAAATGAAAAAAATGAAAAACACAACAACAAATGGGGCCTTCGTTTTCTTTCATCTGTGGATTCGTGGTCTTCTTCGAAGCCTCAAGTCGAAGTCCACGAATTGACTGTGTGTATTGAGGACTCATTTATCTATTAGCTTTAAGTAATCCCCAGCGATGTAAATCATGTCATTGATTGCTTCATTATTAGGCGATCGGGCAATCGAGCGATCAGTCGATCATGCTCAGTCGCGCACTAGTACACGAGACGCTTGAATAGAAACTTCAGTTTCGGTTTACTATAAATGCGAACGAGATGAGAATGCAACTGCAACGACCACGACGACGACATTTCGTAGAAATGGAATTCAACTAGTAAGGGCGTTATAGTCGGCTAAGACGAACAGTAATATGACTTGGCACCCGTCTATGCATGTATGTCCTGCGGAACCTTTTTTGTTTTATGAAGTGCTTGGAAAAAAGCTAGACGTCCTAATACCGAGTGTCAAATATAATACAAATCGAAATAAGCAATCTGTCAAGTTCAAGTGTGCACTGAGTCGATCTATTTTTTGATAAATGAAACTCTTATAGACTTTCCTTTTTTTTTTTTGAAACATTTTTTTAGGTCCTTGATGGCAATGAGGCCTTCTACACTAGGCAATTTTAGTTGGGCAACTCGCGAGTTTGTAGGAGAGACGAGGTACGGGGAAGGTAAGGGGAAAATTGCTGTCGCGAGTTGCTCGTACAGGCAATTTTTTGCGATACGCTTTGTGCATCTCTTTCTTACTTTCAAACGTGAAAATGTCATCTCTTTCGTACTTTCAAACGTGAAAGTGGCGTCGGGGTTGCTTTTGACGATCGAGCAACTCGAGTTGCTCGCCCAATGTAGACACGAAAGCAACTCCAAAAGAGAATTCGATATGAGTTGAGCAACTAAAATTGCCTTAGTGTAGAAGGCCTCAATGGAAACTTGGTCTACTTGGTCTATTTACATACATACGTATGTATATATATCCATATCCCTAAGTACGGGAAATACATATGTGCAGCAAGCAGGGGCGGACTGGGCCCATGGCCAATCGGGCAAATGTCCGGTGGGCCCCCAGTGCGCTGTGCTTTTTAGCTGTTCGGTTTTTTTTTTTGTTTCTTAGATAAAAGGGTCCCATTTTTCAAACGCCCGGTGGGCCCTTTGACCCCCAGTCCGCCCCTGCCAGCAAGTATGTTCTTACTAGTGATGTTACGAATGTGCTTTTTTAAACATTCGCGAATGCGAATGCAAATGCGAATATCTGTCCCCGATATTCGCGAATGCGAATATTCAGTTTTAAATTAAGCCCCATTTATCTATGCTACATATTTTTTGTTAGAGTGCTCCCCAATGATCCAAAAAAAGAAGTTATTTAATTAATCTGTTTTTTGTAAGGAAAATGAATTTAAATTTGTTCTCCAAGACTTTTTTGAATAACTTTTAAATATTGTTTTGAAATCTACAAATCAATATACATACATATCAAATCAATCTACATAAAAGAAATAAATAACATCCATAGGATTTGTATATTTTTCGGACGTTTATATTCGCCAGATATTCGCGAATGCGAATATTCGCAACATCACTAGTTCTTACCTATTGTTGTTCCTGTTGGCTATTGAAATCGTCGAGAAACTAGAGCGCACATTTGCCCATGTGCCTGGTCGATTCTCTCAACGATCTCAGCTTAGATGCACAAACGCCGAATGCACCGAACACAAGTCGCAGGTCTCAAGTCGCGACGTGCCAAAAGGCAATAACATTTTTAAATGAAACAATTCAGCTAAGGAGGCTTGTACTGCCAATAATGCGAATAATATAACAACAGCAACAGCGGCAATAACAACAACAAACACAAAAGCAACAACCATCAAACAGAAGCAGCAATTGTTGCAAGCGAAAAATACGCGTAATGCAGCGGGGTATGCAGTACCGCAATGACGGATACGAGCCAGAATTCAACTCCAACTCCAAGTCCGAGTCCGAGTGCGAGTGCGAGTGCGAGTCTGCGAAAAGGAATCTGCAATACTATCAACAGCCGAGCGAATCGAAGAGAGCAAGGGGAAGCATTAAGCGCAAAGCGATAAAGTCAATCGACACAATGCTCACGGCAATGCACAGGCGGCCACGGCAAAGGGTGAGGTACTTTCAGTAGCTGTTAAGGCTGCTGTGTTGGGTAATTTAATGACATAAGAGCAAAGAATGGACAGACGGACGCACGGACGTCCAACAAAATGATTATAATCATGGAAATAATCATTATTGAAAAAAAAAAAAAATAAAAAATAAATAAAAAATAAAAATAACAAACGAATGTATCAAAGAAATTATGAAGAACGTGTCAGCCATTGCGGAGAGCACTGAGAGCGAGAGGGATCCGAAAATTCTTACATTAAAAAAAAAAAAAAAATTCATAAAGTATTACAAAACCCTTGCAGAATTCTCCTATCATCAAGCATGTTCCAGCAAGGAATTGTCACCAATCTAAACTTTCCTTCCCATTACAGTGTCCAATGTCCATGATGAATGCTAAAAGGAAATTAAGGATGTGAAAACATTTTCGCATAGAGTGTATATGGACCAAAGAATCCCGTCAGGAACTTTGGCAATAAAAATGTCCGCCATCGAGGAAAGGGATTTTTGGCGAACCGAATGAGAGAGAAATCAAAATGGCCATCAGGAAAATTTGTTTTTTTTTTTTGATTTTATCACGAATGGAAATACACATATTTCCTAGAGGGCAACTCAAGAGTCCGCAAACATGAAAGTAGATTTGAATCCTTTGACTTGTATGTGGCCCCGTACAATCGCTTTAATGGTACGTATGTTCGCACGTGTGTGTGTGCGTGAATTAGTGAATGTGTGTGTGTGTGTGTGCTTTCTGCTGCTTAACGCAGCTTGCCCGCCCAGCGCCTCCCTCATCAAATGACATAAA
This sequence comes from Chlorops oryzae, assembly GCA_020466095.1. Lineage (NCBI taxonomy): Eukaryota > Metazoa > Arthropoda > Insecta > Diptera > Chloropidae > Chlorops > Chlorops oryzae. Next base: position 151,850,505 of record CM035806.1, on the reverse strand, counting down.
ATGTACATAAGCAAACAAGCAGACTCGTGCGCAGATGAACGCGAGCACATCAAAAGGATATTTGCTCATACATAAACAAAATTAAGTGACCATTAAAATGCCATAAAGTCACTTAACAGCACGGATGGCAAGGCATTGCATGGTGGATTGCCAGTGCAGCCTGGCCAGTGCAGACTAGACCTGCCGACCGGACCGATGTACCGACGGACCGAGGTAAATGTGACTTGGATTATCATTATCGGCAGCACCAGTTGGAGGCAGTCGGTAGGCAGTCGGAGGCAGTCGGAGGAAGGCCAAAGTGGCGGTTATGCTTAACTTATTGAAGCGTCAAATTAATCGAATCGCATATCGAGAGCCATCGATATACTGTCCCGTATGCTCCTGTTCGCTGCTGAGTGTATGTGCCAGCGAGTGGGAAATTGGACATGAGCACCGCTTGAAGCGACATCGTAAATATTTTAATGGGAAAGCTGAGCTTGCGGCTCTTCAGAATCGCTTCCTCTCTATGATTATTCGGTGCGGAGCGACTGGTGGCTGCCAGGTGGCGGCGGTGCGGGACGTTTCGGTTAACATAAAGCCACCGCCAATCAGCATACAACTGTTCGTTGTTGCTGTTGTTGTTATTGTCGTTGCTGCTGCTGTTGTCTACAATCATTTGCGGTCGGGTCGTAATTTGCCGTCGAATGAAAGCGACTTTTCAGCTCCTCTCACATCGCCCTCTGATATTTGTTTTATTATTATTAAATAACGAATCGAAAATAAAAACAATCGTATAAAAAAGATAAAAAAAAAAAATAAAAAGCAATAATTATTGCGAAATTTCTTTAAAGCCAAATTTCTAGCTTCATTGCAACACTTTTAGAGATTTTGTAAAAAAAAGATGGAGTTTTTGGGATAAAAGTCGGAAAGAAAAGAAAATAGAAATGAATTTCCTCAGCGATCATCCGTTCCAGAAATCATCCTCAAATGAATCAGAATCCCCCAGAATCCCAACTCAATGATTCGATAACATAAAATCGTCCGTATTCTGTTCAAGGCCGCAAAATGTTGAATTTCTTAAGAATTTTATGCCATCCCGGCACTTATCGGCGATTGTATTACAACCATCCTTGCCGTGACTAATTTATATAGTATCCAAAGATGAAGAAAACACAAGTAAGGGTGTTATAGTCAGGCGAGCCTGACAATAGAATACCCGACACAGACACACATCTTCAAATAATTTTTAATATCAGGAGTTGTTTAAGGCCATAGGGGCCCCATATACCGACTTTTGATAGATTTATTCATGATACAAGAAAACAAGATAGCGCCACTTGAGAGAGGAAACGTCACAAACTCAAAATCGCGATTCGTTGTTGTTGTTTCCCATGTTAAACCGGCTTTTTACTTTTTTGAATAGCATGGGAAACAACAACAATTTCTCGCTCAGTGACGTCACAAACTCCATTTTCAGCTCTCAGAGAGATCCTCAAAATAGCGGTACTGAAATAGCGCTATCTTGTTTTCTTTTATCATGGATTTATTTATGAAAACTGCCCCTTTGCCACGCCCACTTTTCCAATTTTTGTTGAACTATAATCGGAGGCTTAAATATACGCCCCAAATTTTAAGTTTCATTGAAATATTTCGAAAAAGTCCGATTTTGATTCAGTTTTGGGATTTTTGTGACAGACCCTAGTACTGGAGGGACCCTTAATAATGGACCGATCTAGGAATTTTTAGAGGATGTTTATGGCTACAAAAGAAGCATAAGTGCCAACTTTCGTTCAAGTCCCATTTGAATTTCGGGTGTGGGAGACAATTTTCGAAAACCGCCCTTCTGCCACGCCCACTTTAAAAATTTTTGAAAATTGTATTACTTGCCTTGAAACATGTTCAAATATCAAATGTCATCAAAATATGTTGAAATACTTCGATTTTAGAGCAGTTTTTGTGATTTTCGTAACAGACCCTAGTACTGGAGGTACCCCTAAAAATGGTCCGATCGGGTCCATTCTCGAACTTGTTCTTACTCATGTCTCCGTGAGCATGCATACCAAATTTTGTCGAGATAGCTCAACTCCTTCGATAAGAAAACTGTATACAAACAGACGGACAGACAGACAGACAGACAGACGGACAGACAGACATGTTTAAATCGAATCTCTTAGTGACGCTGATCATTTCTATATATTTTTTGTACGGTCTATCTCGACTGGTTCTGGGTGTTACACACAACCACACAAACGCAATATACCTCGACACAGAGTGTGTCGGGTATAAAAACCACAAGGATACTTTTTCCGCTGGCCATTTTGAACCTTTTGCAGTCGCTTTATGGATCACCGAATCGTGTTACGTTGCCATAAATAGTATACTAAATTAAAAGTTAAAAGATTTTCTTGCCCAGCAAAGTCGAAAAAGGCTACGATCAAGTGTTGGCACTGTTGCTCCCACGATAAGTACATTTAAAAGTCAAGGGATAAAGATTCCTTTGATAGGTTTTGAACTTATCGCTTATTATCGACGGAGATGAGAAGAGTGACGGAGCATCTCAGCCTCGATAACCGTAAACATTTTAGTCAGCTTTGCTCTGCGTTTGTCCACAAGTTCAAGCTGGACTAAAGGCCAAAAGGCCGAAGTCCAACCTAGCGAGAGCTCGTTGCGTGAGAGCGAGAAATGTCAAAACTGTTTCAATGAATGCAATCATATGAAGCCAGTTCCAATGTTCTCGCAGCGAGGAAGTTTGACAGCCGAACAACAGAGAAGCAAATAGTGATGAAGAAACTTTTTTGAGTACCCACTGTTTGGTACTCGATCATTGTTGATATTCTGATGTTTTAGGAAGTACCTAAACCAAAAAAAAAAAAAAAATACTCTACCTGGTTAAAAAAACAGTTATCTAATTTTCCGTTTTTGGCCCTACATATTTTTTCCACTAAATAAGATAAATTAAAGTATCCATTCGTGTTAGTATTTTTGTTTAAAAGAAAAATATTGATAGGTACTCGGTTAAAAATGTTAAATCACTGGGCTAGACTAGACAAACAAATTTAGCTATCATCTGTTCTCGCAGAACGAGACGTTCGAGATTGGAATGCGTTGCGGTAAAGACGCTTGCGTGAGTCTCGCTCTCTCGCAACGAGCTCTCGCTATATTGGACTTTGACCTTAAGATTTATTAATATTTTGAACTTTTTTACATATTCTTATGATCCACAGGATGATTTGATCTTATCGAAAGAAATCATTGAGCATTTTCGAATACCTAACACCGATCGCCGTACTTTGATCCACAAATCGACTTCAATTCGAGGACACATTTTCTTCAAGTCTCCAGTTTCTCGATACAAAAGAAGTCAAGAATTTGAATGGAAATTCCAATATTCAAATTTGTGCTCCCATTTTTGTTCTTTTTGCCCGTTTCTGTTGTTGTTGGTGTTGTCGGCTGTCGGTTGTTGCTTGTTGCAAGGTGACAAGATAGATACGACTCAATTTAGATGAAAATTAGCCGCTTGTTATTAGCGCAAATTGCCACTTCGGTAATGGACCTGATATGGATGAAATTGGGTGGGCCTAACAAGCCCAACGTGCGTCCATCGATCCGAAATGTAGCAAAACGAAATGAAACGAAGTCGCTGCGAGTGCGTTCGAAGAAGCGCCTTTCCAATTGCCCCACAATTTCGCTGCGAAAGCGTTTTTAATTACCCACACAGGATACGCGTAACGCAAAAATGCATAGACATCAACAAATTGCCATCATTTCGTGACAACACGTCCGAACGTGTTACGGTTGCAGCTGAAGGTGCAAAAACCGCAAAAACAAAAACAACAGCAACAGCAACTACATTGGCAGCAGCGAAAGCATCGGCAACATCAGTATCAGCCAACGGACTCCAACACACAGGCGAACGCACACGCACACGCACACTGGCACACGCACGCACAGTTGGAACGAGAAATGGCGGTTAACGAGAAATTGAGCGGGAACGCGGGAAAGTTTAGTCGTGCTGCCGGTTTTCTCTTGCCCATTGCGACAACGGTCACGACAACGTCGCGACACAACACCCGCGCTGAACGACAAATCGACGCGACGCGACGCGTCGGTGCCTGTGACCACGTCGGGACGTTCCATCTTGCTTTGTGAGAATTTCCTTCCTTGTCTACGCGCTGTGATTTCCCTTGCGGGTAAGCATGGGAAGCGAATCTAAACAGGATACGATTACCAATGCTTGTAACGTCTATGTGTGTGTGTGTGTGTGTGTTTTTCGAGAGGCCGCCGAGACTGTCGAGCTAATTAGAAACCAGATCCAGATCCAGCATCAACAAAATCGATGTACATGTATCTGTATATGTACGTATGCACCTTTCGCTCAATTGCAATTTTGTAGATTCGCTCAAAAATAAGTACATGGATATATGATAAATATTCTAGGGCATGGAACTGCAAAGTCGTCACAAAACACTTCATTCCAGCAATGGAGACCTGATTGGAGCTAATGACATCTGTTTTAAGATAACCAATCGCCGCGTGCGCCACAAGCGAACTAAAGCGATGAATCAATCGATGAACCGATAGAGCGGCGCATAGAATCAGATCAGATGGAGAGAGAGAAGAGGAGAGAGAGAGAGAGAGAGAGAGAGAGAGAGAGAGAGAGAGAGAGAGTGAGCGAGAGAGGATAATCGGCAAACAACAATTCGCATAGAACCTGAAGGACATGTGAAATTGTGAAGCCACCAAATCAAAGGGCTTTGCAGTCATTCCATGCAACCGGCGTATGCTTTTAAAATTCTCCATTGACTTGAATTCATTTGAAGTTCAGCGTCTTCGTAACTTATCCAGCGATCGGAGTGGACCGGACCAGATTAAATGAATTGAACTTTCAACAGCCGTATTCTGAAATTGATTTATCGAATGAATAGATCGAGTTAGCGTTTCTCCTGGTTACTTTAATTAATTTGTTTCCCCGTACTTTGACAGCGAACTCCTGAGCGACTAACAACGATGCCCTCTCAATGCAATCCAGTCCCCGCCGATGCATGCCATTCCGATCCGATCCGATCCGATCCCATTCGATACCATCCGATCTCATTCATTGCGAGGCGATTTGATATGCTTCGAGTACTATATCCGATTCTTATTCCGATTCTCAGTCTGCGACAGTTCTCGATCTTGACTGCGACGTTGTCCTTGTACTAAAATTTACCCCTATTCCCCTCTGCATTTGCCCACACATGCCCTACTGTCCGAATGCAACTCTGCACTATGTGCTGTTCTCTCTGTGTGTGTGTTTGTGTGTGTGAGTGTTGAGTGCTGCCATGCCTCTTATGGTTTATTTCTTTCGATCGTTGTGTTTTCTCTGTGTCCGTTGGCCATTGCAATAAATTTTGCCGCTGCTGTCAATTGGCCACAGCGGACATTTATTTATTTTACATGTCATTTGAGACGCAGCATCGCTTTCGCGTCCTCTTCACATCGCCCAAAAGCTTCTCTTGCTTCTCATCGTGGCTTCTTCTTGCCGTTGTTACGCCAATTGCTGCTAGCATGTGTGGAACTCGTTGCTCCCGTTTTATTTCCATTGATACACATTCGATGTCGCCAATGACACCGGAAGTAGTAAATGAAAGATTTACTGGAGCAGACATGACCGAGTCCGACGAATCAGTTGATTCGTGAATGATGTATTTTTTTTTCTTTTTAAAGTTTTGCGTTCTTTAGTGCGGCGGATTTTTCATCTCAATGTTCCAAGTCAACGTTAGAATTCCCGAAGGATCCCTCAATTTGGAGAACATAGGCTTTCATTTTAATATAAATTTTATTCTTATGCTTATTGGCTTGCCTTTTTGTACGTCAATCGGGATTTCTTCTTTTCCACTCCATCTTTATTGTTTCCATGTCTCGACTCTCGACTCCGTTGATACAACTTTTATCAATACCGTTCCTTCATGAGTGCTTTTTAGGCGAACATATGAACCCTGGTCTTAAATGTCATACAGTTCAAATATTTTTTGATTTATTTATTAATTTGATTATTAAATTCTTTATTAGCTAATTCATTTATATTTGATTAATTTATGTGCTTATTTTATTTTTTGTTTGTTAACAGAAAAGAGGCAGACGCAAAGTCAGATCATCTCGCTGAATGACTGACTGACTGCCTTCTCCTCCTCCAACGCATCGAACGGAATCTTTCGTCGAAAGCATCGGCCGCGCCGAGATGTGCAAACATTCCAGTTGACATAATTGATTTCTTTCCCGACGTAGTGGTGTAAATCAGGGGCGGACTGGGGGTCAAAGGGCGCACCGGGCGTTTGAAAAATGGGACCCTGTTATCTAAGAAAAAAAAAAAAAAAACCTAACAGCTAAAAAGCACAGCGCACTGGGGGCCCACCGGGCATTTGTCCGGTTGGCCATGGGCCCAGTCCGCCCCCGGTGTAAATGAACTCTCAAACGTTTATCGTCTTTCCCGCCCTCTTCCGCCTTTTAGCTTAACTCCTTCAAAGAGGAGAGAAACACTCTGGACGCTACACTCGGACGCACAAATCCAATAAATATACCCTAGACTCGGAGTGAAAGTAATTAGTATAATTATTTGGAAGCAAATACGTAAAACATTCTGATACTGCGAGTGCCGGTCAGCAAGGTCAAATTTTCGTCCATGGCCCAAGATGAAAATGCTTAAAATTTTGAAAGTCATTGAGACGCGATCCCTTCGTGGTCGTATCGGTGGTCGGAGCTGGCATTTTCACGCTTGCATTTCGCAGTTTATGCAGTTGGTTTACAGTATTCTCCTCAACATGGTTTTTGGGGGGGAAATCCGTACCCATTTTGTTCTGTGAGTGATTGAAATGTAGATAGTTCCCCTTGGATAAACTAAGACTTATCTTCGATTTGTCTTTCAGCCGATTTATGTCTGGTTGTCCGTTTCGGGTTGCGCTCATCTTGAATGCGGCTGCCAGATTCGACGTCATGTTGTCATTTCCGATACATGAAATTGCTCAAAATTTGATGGTTCCTCGGAACGAAAGGCACTCCGAACAGTTGGAAGCGTCCGAGAAAGAATATTAATTATTTTTGGCGGTAGTGAGTAGTGGGCGCTGTGCATTCAGACACGTAATTACTGGTATCGGTGGTAGAACAACAAGTTCTCCGGCATCTGAGGAAGCCGCAGGAGCTCCCACAGCAGCGTCCGGTATGTTCAAGACACGCTGTCCATTCATTAATTAAAGATCGAACGAAATTTATTGCTGCCGACGAATGAAGCGTGTGAAACTGATTAAACGCTTCGAATTCATTCAAGCGTTCTTTTGTCCCGCTACTTCTGCCCCGTTAACCCTTTCGATCCAACTCGCTTTCTGTCTATTTGCCTATTTTTCCTTCTTATTATTTCTCTAAATCGTTTTCTTGATCGTTTTGATTGTTCTTCGCTCGGTCGGCCAGAGTAATTAGAAATTAGGAATTATTAGAAAACCTCCCATTGTTCCGCTAGTGTCATGTGGAGATATTGATTATGTTCTTCAATCTGTTACGGGGGATCGTGAAATTTTTGGGGTAACCGGGAAAGTGCTGTGTGGCAATGGCCGTCACTGCCTGAGCCGACATCGCTAGACGCTTCGAATTCGTGGGAGAATGGGAAATACTCGGTATAGGCGATTGTGGGCTTAATAAGTGTTCTGAAGTCGCAAACGGGATCCAAAGTTTTTTTATACAAGATTTTTTTTTTACAGAAAGACAAAATATGGAAAAATAGAAAAATTCGAGTCTTAAAGACGTTTTTTATGACAACCGAAGACAATGTAATTCAGGTTATTAATGTATGTCCCCTGGTACGTGTAACGACAAGTCATACAGCCCTAGCGTAGGGGAGAACCACAAAAAATAGAGAGTAATACTGACAGAGTTGGAATAAACCAATAACACAGAGACAGACAGAGTGACAGAGAGAGAAATAGAGAAAGACAGCGAGAAAGGCGGAGACAGACAGGGTGAGACACAGAGGGGGAAGCAGAGCGTGAAAGAGAGGGAGGTGAAGTGGAGAGGGGGAGGGGAGGGAGGGGAGAGAGGTGAGAGGGAGAGAGGGAGAGAGAGGGAGAGAGGGAGAGGGAGAGGGAGAGAGAGGGAGAGAGAGGGGAGAGAGAGGGAGAAGGATAGAGGGAGGAACGAAGAGGTGAGGAGAGGGAGGGAGAGAGGGAGAGAGGGAGAATAGAGAGGAGATGAGAGAGTGGAGAGAAGACGAAGGAGAGAAGAAGGTGAGAGAGAGGAGAGAAGAGGAGAGGGAGAGAGGGAGAGAAGAGAGGAGAGGAGTAGAGAGGGAGAGAGGAGGAGGAGAGAGAGAGAGAGAGAGGAGAGAGAGAGGGAGAGAGAGAGAGAGAGAGAGAGAGAGGAGAGAGAGGAGAGAGGAGAGAGGAGGAGAGAGAGGAGAGAGGGGAGAAGAGGGGAGAGGAGGAGAGAGAAAGAGAGAGAGAGAGGGAGGAGAGAGGAGAGAGAGAGGAGAGAGAGGAGGAGAGAGAGAGAGAGGAGAGAGGAGGAGAGAGGGAGAGAGGGGAGAGAGGGAGAGAGGGAGAGAGGAGAGGAGAGAGGGGAGAGGAGGTGAGGAGAGAGGGTGAGGAGGAGGGGAGAGAGAGGGTGAGAGGAGAGGGTGAGAGAGGAGTGAGAGAGAGGGTGAGAGAGGGTGGAGGAGAGAGGGTGAGAGAGGGTGAGAGAGAGGGGAGAGAGAGGAGAGGGGAGAGGAAGAGGAGGAGGTGGAGAGAGAGGAGAGAGAGAGGATGAGAGGAGAGAGAGAGGAGAGAGAAGGGAGAAGAGAGAGAGGGAGTAGAGAGAGAAGGAAGGAGATAGAGAGGGAGAATAGAGAGAAGAGAGAAGGAGAGAGAGAGAGAGAGAGAGAGAGAGAGAGAGAGAGTTAGAGGTAGAGAAAGAGATAGATAGAAATGGTGATATTATTATTAAAAGCCATAGCTATACTAGAGAGTAAAGTAGCGTTGAACACGAATAAAACAATATTTATCAATAAAAATAGATCCGTGTCCAACGACGCTTACGATCGCTAAAACAATTCTGAAAAGCGCCGATCTCAAAAGAAACCAGACTGTCTAATTTTACACAAATCAATCGTATGCCAAATTCGACAGAGAAACAGACAGATAGGCCAACATATAAACCAAAAAGACAGACCGAGAGATAGAAAGAGCGATATTAAAACCATACGACACGAAACAAAACGAACAGAGATGAAGTTGAAAGGAATGGTTGTGGAAAAGGAGACGGAGTGAGGAATTCTGATGCTCGAAGTAGAATCAAGTGCTATATTTTCAAGATCGAAATCGTGTTAAGGCTTCCGTCAACAGACACAAGTGCGACAAGTGCACAACGCGGGAATGCAATGATAAAAAAAAAAAAAGACGAAGACGTCGAAGTATTAGAAGTATCAGAAGATGCAGACAAAGTGAGCTCATCACCAAGTGAACAATATCACCAATCGCAGTGATCCTTCGCGGGCATTCGAGACGCGTAAAAATAGTATCACTTTTCGTTGATGCGTACTAGCGACAACACGATACAACACAACACACACAGCACAGCACAGCTCAACATAACACAGCACAACATACGGCAACGCAACGCAATGCAACATAACGATCATCGAGTATTTGTCCATTCGTTTATTTATTTCTTCATTTTGATAGCCACTTTCGCGCTGCAAAAGGGATACATAGTATCATGAGTGTCTAGTCGCATTGAACGTTGTAAAGGCGGACAACCGATTGCCTCACAGCATCATGTTGCCTCCGAACTTGACACATGACAAGGTAGCGCAACACGGCCATGCGTCTTCGCTGTTTACGCCTGATCCTACATCAACGATGCACCAGCACCTCGGCAGATCGGCAACTCGGCTCTTGGCGACGACAGCCCTCTCCGTCACCATCACCATCTCCGTCTCTGTCACCGTCTCTGTCTCTGTCTCCGTCACCGTCGCCGAGCAAGTTAACTTCAACGGAATCAATGTATCAAAACGTTCTTTCTCGTTCGTGCCATTTATGGTATGGATCCATAGATCGATATGTTCCAAACATATCTGCGGTCGGAGGAGAACGCAACAATGCGCGGCAGGGTATGTGACCATTCGCATCAGTTACCGATGATCAAACGCAAATGCTGATTGCGATCAATGCCTGAGTAGGCATATGCGGTTCTAATTAAAACGCCTCATCGATCGATCGATGGCGCGATCGTTCGATCGAGCGACTTATAAAATTTATCAATCACTTTATAAATCCGACGACGGCGTGACGATTTTGTTTGTTCTTGCCAAAGAGGCCGTATTTTAATATTATTTGAATTTTCTCCCTGCCAAAGTGTTTGCCGATTTTCAAATCGATACTATTATCCAGTTATCGAAAAATAATTATTTTCTTAGTAATTTTTTTGTTGATCGATTTGATACTCCTTTAATAAAATTGCTTCGATTCTCCTTTCCTTTCCTTCGCCTTCGCCTTCGCCTTCATCGACAACCGTTTTCCACAAAGCGGCGCGGCGGGGCCGATAAACGTTTGAGAGTTCATTTACACCGCTACGTCGGGAAAGAAATCAAATATGTCAACTGGAATTTTTGCACATCTCGACGCGGCCGATGCTTTCGAAGAAAGATTCCGTTCGATGCGTTGGAGGAGGAGAAGGCAGTCAGTCAGTCAGTCAGTCATTCAGCCAGATGATCTGACTTTGCGTCTGCCTCTTTTTTGTTGTATGCTTTCTTGTCGTCGTCGTCTTCGTCGTCGTCTTCACCATTGTCATTGTTCGGATGCCTTCTCATTCACGATGCTCACATCTTCTTGCTTCGACTTCTAATTGACTCCCACCCTCCATACCGTATGCTCCGTATGCAGTACGTATGTACCATATGCGCCATAGCTCAGGACGAACTGTGCCTTGTGTTGTTGATTTATCACATTGTTTTGCGTTTGATTTGCGAAACTGCCGGGCCCTTCGGATGGCACCTACTCTGTTTCTTTTCCGTATTCGGTATTCCGTATAATCGACGCCCGATTCGGCTCTACTGCTCGGGCTCGATTTGATTTGCGAGGATCGATTCGGTGCGGGAGGACTGCAATTTTTTTCCATCGGACATAAATAAAATCAAAACTATTTTGTGTCATGTTTTAGATTCATTGCACTCAGCCCCTTTTTCGCTCGTCGACTATCGTTCCCATTCCCATTCCGATTCCCGTTCCCGTTCCCCTTCACCTTCCCGTCCCATCAACTGTGAGAGTACGTTCTTATGTGTGAGGAAAAATACCAATCAAAGAACTGGGGACTTCAGACAGTGGCATTCTGTCTTTTTTGTGCAAAAAAAAATAAAATAAAATAAATTAAAAAAATTACGGAAAAAACGTAAAATATTCACAGCATTGGTCTCTTATAGATATCTGTATGTCTCTCGTTGATGAACCATGCCTGCGGGGGAGTTGCTTGACAATCTGGAATGGCAGACTCTTTCGCAAACGGACTAAATCGTGAGAAAAAGTAGAAAGAACCGAAGATCACATGAGGAAAAGAACAAGAATAGATTTTTAGATTCCCTCATTTATTCCAAAAAAAAAATGCATCACTTAAAGAATCAGGGTTGCATTTGGATTTGGAATGAATGAATGGAAGAAAAAATTTTGAAATACATATTTGAAAAGTTGGTTCCGTTATGAAACGAAAATTACTCGAGCTTAGTCCATTGCACTGTGAAAATGAAAAAAAAAAAAAAGATTTTAGCCTCAAATTTTCGAACCTACACTGAGCGAACTTAACCATGATTTTTTTTTTTAAAAGGGCGCATTGTTATTCACAGTCTTTTTGATTTTCGAGCAGAACAAAAATTTCAAAAGAAAAATGGTTGATTTAACAACATTTTTGGTTGATTTGAAGGGAAATATTTTTAATTACATTTCTTTTCGTTCGGTATAATTCTCATTTGGTTTATAAAATTGGACATATAACATATTTATTCATCTTATAACTGTTTTAACCATTGCGAAAGCAGTCACAACAACGGAGTGACCAAATCGGATGAAGTCCAAATGATGGCTATTTTTAGGGTTATGTTCAGCAGAAGGCTCTGCGGCCATTTGCTTTGAACTTGAAATATATCTGTTTAGTAAATTCTTTTATTTTAAAAATTATCTTGTCATTTTAATTATGTCCGTGGTTAGTTCAACAATTTCAATTTAAATCGATTTTTGAAAATTATCATTTCAATTCAACATGAAATATGGTTGATTCAAAAGGAAAATCTTTATTTTTTCCAACAAGAAAAATTGTTAAAATTAAAAATATTCCTTGTTGAAGCCGTTTTGTATGTTTTTCCTTTTGATTTAACCAGCTTTCTGGTTGATTTTTTTCTCTGTGTAGGCGAGAACTGATTCGACCGGCTTCTGACTGGCTTGTTTTTCAATGTAATTGAGGTGTTTCAATTACAATTACATAATTGTAATTGGTAAACTTTTAATTACAATTACATGTAATTGTAATTGAGAAAATTTTGTAATTGGGTTTGCCAAGGTCTGGTGAGAACGAAATAACATGAGAACGAAATTACATGTAATTGTAATTGAGAAAATTCAATTGCAATTACTTGCAATTGAAATGGAGATCTTTCAATTACAATTGAAATATTGTAATTGTGAATTTTTTCAATTACAATTACTAGTAATTGTAATTGAGCGTGTAATCAATTACGAAATGTAATTGCGTCTGCTCAGGTCTGGTTCTTAGCAACGATTTGCGATATTTTGGCTAAATGTGAGTTCACATACCAGATCGCAACTTGACTGCGATATCGACATTAACATCAACATCACATCCAAACCGACTGCGACATTGACGGCGGCAACAGCCGCTCGCCGCTTGCCGCACGCAGCGCGGACTTTCACAAACAATTTTCAAAGAATTATTGACACATGCGTGGGCCGCTCCCGATATCACGCTGGGCCGATCACACCTTGCGCTGTGTTCGCTTGATTTGTTCGAATGTTGCCAAAACGTCTGGCACGTCTAGCATGTCGGCACGCCAACGAATACAAAAGCAAAAACAGCTTTAACAACAAAAAGCACACAATAGCAGCGCTACAACATTTCAACGCCCGATGTGCGTTGGCGCAGACGCTGACGAAGGCAATGGCGCAGACGCAGACGCAAGCGCAGTTACTGTGGGTTCTGTTGCTGGCGATCGGCGCGCAATAAAATCTGAAAATAATATGCCGCAAAACGAGCGCTTGGAACGAGTCTTTCGTTTTTGTTTATTTATTTAAAAAAAATTTTTTTGTAATTTTTTTTTTTTTAAATCATGATTATCGATTGTGAATTTATTTAACTTATTTAGTTTTGAAAAATAGCACGCTACACCAGTGGCGGATGCAGGCTCTTTGCTCTTCGGGTCGAAGGGTTGAATTAAAAAATAAACAAAAAATTTTACAAACCGTAAGGATGACAATACAATACAATATATGAAGGTATGTATATTAGGGTGGGTTGATTTGTGGGGTGGGTGTATTGGTTTCATGAAACCCGAAAGCAATTCTTTTGAGGTTGATTTGCGCGGGCTAGGAATTCATTTTAGACTCTAGGTTTGGAGGCAAAATTTCCTTCGAATTTCATTCTAGTTTACGTTTCGCTATACGCTTTTCGAAAAAAAATCGACCCACCTAATGATATATCTCTGATAAATTTAAATTTAGGCCCAAGACCTTCTGTTATTCGAAGCAAGTATTATGTACGACGAATTTTTATTTGCCTCGGAAATGTATCGGGACGTCAATGCACCGACCTATAACTGAATTTAAGTTCATTTAGTATCGAAAAGTGTTAGATTAAACCTGTTCAATTTTGTTAAATTGTACTGTACCGGAACTATAATTTTTCGCAAAATGTTTTTATAAAATATGTAAATATAAATTAAAATACTTCAAGGAAGTTTTTCGAATTCCATTTGAATTCGAACGACCTAAGTCAGACCGTTGCTTCGCGCTATCACGGCCCAAATGATTCACCCCTCACCACCATTCACCTTATCACGCCTCCAGCGTTCACCCTTCACCGCCCTTACCACCACGCCCTCCACGCCCCCCCTGACACGCCCTTCCACCGCCCTCAGCTACGCTTCAGCTTAGAATTAATTTTACGAAGCCTTCACATTTCCCTTATCGCCTAATATACAAGCCTCAAATGTTCCGTTTAAGAAATAGCTTTTTGACTTTCTTAACAGACCCCTAGTGGGTTCTAAAGGCCTGATCAAGCCTTTCTCTTACTTATGTCTCCTCCAATACGCATATCAAATTAACCCCAGATAGCTCAACTCCTTCGATAAGAGAAATGTATACGGACAGACGGACGGCTATGGATAAACCGAATCTCCTGATGACATTCATCATTTCTAGATCTACACACACTTCGTATGGTATTTCCCGACTGGGTTTAAACCAGTGTCGGCCAAATTTCGATTTTCCTAGCACATGTGCTTGAAAGACCGAATTCTGCCGACGCAGCAGTCGCACACGTATAGCGTATACCGATTTGTGCGAAAACCGGTCGGCTGCGTTCGTGTATGTAAAAAACAAACTTCGTCAATGCAAATCAGAGTAGCTCACAGCGAAGTCGACAGCGCATTCACACACACACACAATTATGAATGTTTACGTATAGGTTTGGACATCACTGGTTTAAACGCTACACACAACAAATATACCTTCATACCCTCATATATTATAATGATCCAATTAACAGGTTACATAATTTGCATAAGGGAGGGGGAGGGGAAATGTCCGATTTTCTCCCCTCTTGATTCACGCCTGCGCCACACGGACACACGCATGTATATGGACAAAAAAAAAAAAAAAAAAAAAACCGCTTGCGAGCCTGCGCCCAGACAATAACTTCCAAGACAATTCGGAATTAGCATTTTAAGGTTTATCGCCGACGAATATTTCGTATTAAATATTCATAAAAATGGCAAACAGCGGCCATATAAAACACTCGCCGCAACCGCCCAGCAAACACCAACAATAATAACAAAACAAGACATAACAAAAAATGACGCATATCTTAAAACACAATAACGAAAATAATAATAAACAATCGAAGAATATTATAATAATCATTCCCGTCACCAACGTTGTCAAAGTCTCCAAAGTCGACGCTGTCACCGTGATTGCCACTGACACGGACACAGCACGACACCGACACCGACGCCATCACCAAGTCCAATACAAACACCTTCATCGTCGGCGTTATTATCATCGGGTATCATCTTCGAAATGAAGTGAAGTGAAGTTTTATCGCTCTCAACAACCGTTCGGGCCGTTAGCAATGGCTCATAATTCCATCGAAAGTTCCAAATCTTTGACGCTTCTCACATTATTGCGATAGCTTCGGGTGGACTGCAGTCGATCAAACGAAAAGCGTGGATCGGAAATGAGCGGAGTGGAGTGGAGTGGAGCGGGGCTCTTTAGATTCCTTTTCATATTATCGGCCGCAATCCAATTTCATGGTACTTTACGAGCTATCGTTCTTCGACGACATGTAGCCGGAGAAGTATTGAGCATTGAACGAGGAGATAGCAAGAATAACGCGAAAAATTGTCCCTAAGGTACAATACTCGTATACAGTCTACAAGGCCGGGAATGTTAGAGCCTTCGTCCCGATCACAAATTGTTGATGAATGCAACAAAATTGTGTGAAATCTTTTGTAGGTCCTTTAGAATCATAAGTGAGCCTCTTATTTTCCTTGATAATCCATCATATAACAATTTTCGAATTCCCAATTTATATTATGCGACAGAGATACTCGTAGATTGAGAGTTTGCGTAAAGGAAAATCACGCATAGTCAGTACAATGGACAAATTCCCAGCGGCAAATGTCCCGCTGACATCGTCGATGAAGTCACGGTGACTTTGGATCCGGTATGCATGACAGTTCATATGACACTTTCGTACGACATTTGTACAGGAGCTGGACAGTGAATTCATCCGGTGACAATGTCATGCTAGGGGGTGTGATGGCGAAAAAAAACATTTGAGAGCAGCACATTCTTACCTCTCTTAATGTCAATTTATAGAAAACCAGTTGAAAACTCTCTCTGCCCTCTCTATGAATATATCGAAAATTTAAAAAAATCTATTCTTAACAATTTTCGTTCGCCTCAGCCAGGGATCGAACCCGCGATCTTCGGATTCTGAGTCAAGCACTCATCATCTAAGCCACTTCATGCACAAATTTCAATATCCAATGAGATTCAAGCACGTGAACTGCATCCCTCCACGATGACATGTCCTCCAAAGTGCCATGCATGACAATGTTACCTATATGTCATCGATGACATCACTGATGAAATTGTCATGCAGGAGATAAATTTATGCTGGGTTATGTCTGAGTGCTGCCCTTGAGCTAGGGTCAGCTATTAAAAAAGAACAAAAAAGTAAATTGGTACACACATATGGTATATGGGCAATTTTCATACTGGAATCGTTACACTAAAAAAACAGAACTACTATTTGCTTGCTAAAACATAGCAACGGCGTTATTACTGCATTTGCTTATTTTATATGAATTTCAGCTAGCAAAAGTCTTGATTTCAAACAAACATAGCCAACATAGCTATATTTTGTTAGAAAATGAATATACATAGCTGTAGGAGAATGATTTTAAAGCTCTGCGGCTATTTGCATGCATATGCAGCTACTCATTATAGCTGAGAATGATTGTAATGCATCTGCGGCTATTTACATAGCATATGCAGCTATAATGAGTAAATTATATTCATTTCAATCTCTCTCTCTATTCAAATTCGCTCTCGTTTACTCTCTCCGCTCTCTACTATGCTTGAAATGTGCTCTCTTTTTGCAATTCTCCTTTTATCTGCTCCTCCCTGTTGACTGCGTTAAGTTCGCATTTGATCAACTCCCCCCGAAAAGTGTTTGATAGCTTGGTGGTCCAAACTATAAAATAACAGTCGAGAGGTTCGGGGTTCGTCCATGTTGGCGGCGGGGATATTCCCATTTTTTTTTTTTTTTTTTACTTTATTTTATAAATTACAGTTTTTTGTTTTGTTCAAAGTTCAGTTGTTTGGTAAGACAAAAATTTTCCCCTAAATTTTTAAGGTTACTATTATTATTTTTTTTTTTTTGTAATGGTTTATTTTAAGTAATTAATTTTGGAGTGAAAAAAAATTTTAAGCACGTTTCCCAAGACCTGAGAACCATAAACTCAAGTGAGCATTTTGACCAAGACATTAAATTCGTTCGTTTAGCGTAATGGTTAAGACATTCGACCAGCAAACTGGAGGTCAGCGGTTCGAGGCACGGTGGAGGCGAGAAAATTTAAGGAGATTTAAAAGACAAAGAAATTTTAAAATAAAAAAAAGATAAAAAAAAAAAATATTAATAAATTAAATAAAATAAATAAATAAAAAGTTAAAAAACAAAATAACATTTTTCTTTTTTCTCAGTCGCTTGTGCTAGGCCAGTTACCAAATCTATGCACGGAGTAGCTATATTTTATATCTGTAGATATTATTTTCATATAGCAAAAACTATGACCAATAATGATAAACTGCTTGGTGTAGCACGGGTTATATTAAATTATAGCAATAGCAGCTATTAAAGTTTCGTATAAAAAATAGCAGACGCAGTAACAAAGATCGACTATCCCTTTTCTACTATGTTATACAATTAGCGCTCACAAAATATAGCACATCGTGCTAAATTTTTTTCAGTGTACGAATCTGAGCTTCTGCATATGGTGAAGAGAAGAGAGCGAGAAGAAAGAGAAAAGTGGGCATGGCGATCGGGCGGTTTTCATAAAAATTTTGAACGCCCTTAATGGCCTCAAAAATCTTCAGAATACCTTGTCTTAATGGTAGTGATCTTGGGGCGTTTTTGGATTTTGAAAAATTATACATCAAACAAACATGACTGTGTCGGGTCAATCTCGCCTGACTATAACACTCTTATTGTTTTTTTTTTTTTTGCTTTAAAGGGGCCCCCACTTACCAGCCGACATAGTTTGGTAAGCCGTTTTTCTGTTACGAAGTTTTTTTAATGTTTAAAAATTGAACTGGGAAAACAGTTGCAAAAGCTTTAATTCGCGATTCGATGAAATAACCTTCTCAAACGCATGAAAATCATTTTGTCTATTAAGTTCTTTAACTAAATATACTTAGACGTTCCGACTATGGAATTTATACCAGTTGCTAAAATCTCAAATTCTCTCTTTATATCTTTTTGTTGTATGTAAAAATTTTTGCTGTTTTTGTTGTTGCTGTCTTGTTTAACGCCACATTGATTCGCTGAAATGTTCATTTTCGATCGATTAAGAATTTAAGCAGATAAGCGATTGAGAGACGAACAGAGAGAGGCAAAGAATGCCTTCGTGCTTTCGGTATATAATTAGCTCGAAAGGCTGTAAATATCTCACCAACGAAAAAGAAAAAAAAAATCAAAAATAAATAAAAGGAAAGCACAAAAAGCAATCGAAAGAAGCCGCAGAGGTCGACGATTTGTGACAGGTTCAAGTTGAACGTTTTATTTGAATTAAAGACATTGATTGGCCTATTCTCATGAGTCATGACCCATAGTAAGCGGATTTTCAACGCTACAAAGCTTCATTGCAATCTCCGATACTTGATAGCAGTTGTGCCATGCTAGGACTCCTTCCAAAATCTTCGCAAATTTTCTGCTTTTTCGTGCCGATTGTGCTATCGGGCTACAACGAGAGCCGCTTTGGTCACAGCTCTCCTGGGCGATTTCAAAACTGCATTGGAACAGCATTAGAGAGATTATTGCATACTTATGAATACACAATATGTAGGGTTCATTCATTGGCGGTGTTGACGCCCAAAATTTGGTCGAATGCCTTCGTTGATTAATGGTAGTTATCGTGTCAACTCCTGAGTAAGCCGCTTTACGATAAAACCATTAAGATGCTTTGCGGAAAATAAAAAAGTAAATATTTTAATTTGCGATAGTTTTAAAATAATTTTGCATAATTTATACGGACATCTCAAGAAGAGCGCGTTCGTGCCCCCTCGCATCATTTGGACACTCGGACAGCGTTAATCGAAATCGAATTAAAAGCCACACTTCTTTGAATTGAGACCCCCTCCCCGCACCGCTCACCCCTCACTCTTCAGGGACTTTAAAAATAAGTTGCGATTCGTTTCGTGAGCATTAAATATTTTTATTGAAAGCAATTCACTAGTGACAACGGAAAAAAGGACGATTTTTTGGTTCCTGAAAGGAAATAAAGATATGTTTAAAAAGATTTGCTCTGAACCATAAGGTCTTTCGAATGTTGCATAGAATTTTCAATTTGTACTACTCGTCTCCGTGGGAGTCTTGGAGTCAATTAAGTATAAGTTTGAAGGGTATGACTTTAAGTCAGGACACAGCAAAGCAATTGCTTAAAACTGCCAAAATTGAAATGGCGAAGGGCAGCTAGTTCTAAAGTGACACAACTCAAAAATCGTCAATTTTGAGTTAACATATGGAACTTGATCATAGTTCACCTCTCTAACTGCACTATTATAAAAAGCCGAAATATCCCGTCAATGCCTTTCTTCTTGCTTCTACTAACTTTTACTGCGACGCATTTTGTGTTTTTGGGTTTTCGGAAAAATGAGAAATTTTGAGTTGTGTCACCTTAGAAGAGGGTGTGCGATATGTTGCTTCAGATGGTTCAAATTGTTCCTCGGTCAGGTACTCAACTCGAACTAAGGTAAAAGCATACACGGTGCTATATGTGAAATGACTTAAAAAGAGCGGAGAGAGGGAGTGCGATTGTGCTATAGCTTGCCGTGGCTATGTCTGCTTTAAATAGAAATTTCCTCATCGCCTGCATGGTCCAATGTTAATTACTTTCCATTTGAATATTAACTGGAATGCGTAGATACTCATTAATTAGCCTCCCGCTGTCTTAATTGCCATCTAGATACACGCCTTAGCCGCGACTGTTTTCAATTTCACCCACTAAAACCTAAGACACTTTAAATGAGGATTATTGATTGGGATTGAAAACCAGTCAGAAAACCATTCGAAGGCCCCATTAGATGTTTTGCGGGCTTACTTAGCTCATTGATTTTATTTTATGTTGTCACATAAAAATGTGAAACTCGTGAGTTTTATTTCGATTTTTATTATTCGTATTTATTAATTTATTCTTAGTTTGAAAACCTGTTCCGATGTTATAAGCTTAGACGATTGGAATTTCTTTCGAATATTTCCAATCAAATGCAAAGAGTCCACTCCCTCAAATGCTGGACCCAACACGCCGGCAACACACATATCGCACACTCTCTTCTAAGGTGACACAACTCAAAATTTCTCAAAAACCCCAAAAAACAAAATGCGTCGCAGTGTCAATCAAAGCAAGAAGAAAGGCATTGACGGGGGTTTTTTTCGGATTTTTATAATAACCAAAATGGAATAGAATTTTTTGTGCAGGGAGAGAGGTGAACTATGATCAAGTTCCATATGTCAACACAAAATTGACGAATTTTGAGTTGTGTCACTTTAGAAGAGGGCGTGCGATACGAATGTCTTACATCTATGGGTATACTTTGATATGTATGTAGCCGCTTACAGCCTTTGAGAGAGTAGATAGACCGGCAGGCTTGTTCACAAAAACATCATGGAACCCATACAATACAATGGGAGTGGAGTCACAGAGTTCCTACTGAGCACTTTCACATGTGGGCCCTCAACATTCTAAGTAGCGTAAAATTTCTGTCAAAGCAGGCTTTGTTTAAAGCCTTGAGCGATCGGGAGTTCTATGATCAATACATAGTGTCTTCAGGGAACTGCTTGGCATATTGATTTACTGAATCGTATGACTGAACGCTGTCTGTCTCTCTACAGGCCTCAACATCGCGATAGTCTTCCCCAAATAGCATCGATAAGAAACATGGACAGAGTAAGCTAGGGACTCACGGGGTCTGTGCTTGCGTTTTTAACTGATTAGTCAATCGGATCCTGATATTCTTTCATTTCAATTCATTTCGCATATATTCTCGAGATGAAATCTTCACTTTGGTTTGGAACATCTGAAGAGCACATGGAAATATGTTGCAGCAACGTTTGCAATTTACAAACATGTTGCAGTGTCATGTCGAGCAAAATGGCAATTTACTTTTGGAAACTATCAACGAGCCCCAATACAAATTCGTTTCGACAACAAAAGGTGGTGTGTGGGTCTGTGCAAACATGACAGATTCAGACAGGCAGAAAGCAGAAACTCGAGGGATATATCTTAGTTGCTGCAACATCCGATATAGAAAAAAAAAAAAACGCGATCGGAACGAGGAGAAACAAACGAAGAATTCTTTTCAAATATTGAAGCTTTGAAGCCCTTTGATGACTTTGGCCATAGCTCATTTGATTTCCCCATTGTTTTTCTCTACCGAATGTTGATTGTTCCCCTTGACCCTACAATAACGTAGTAGACCACCGTCAAAGAATCATCGAATTTTTCCTTTCCTCTTTGTTTTGATGCGTTTGAAAGCTTTCATCGTCCGATTATGCCAAGACAAGCTTCGACGTGCTAATTAAATTGGATACACAATCATCGTTTACCGTCAGACTCCCCCTCTTCCTACCGCAGTGCTCTTTTCGAGGTTATTTAAGCCCGTAATCATAATTCCATATTTTATAATCGCCCCTCATAGGGCCGCTTTGGTTCTTTTCCTTTTTTTTTTTTTTCTTTTCTTTTATATTGAATCCGGTCAAAATTGAAGTTATTTTATGATTTTATGGTTCAGGCCGAATCAATACGAAACTTCGCTCGACTCGGAATGTGAAAATCTTTGATTTCGAATTCGAATTGAAAACGGTATCGGCAGCGGAACGGGAACGGGAACCGAGGCGGGCGATTTAAAATCGTAAATCTTGAATGAAAATTTTTATGGAAAACAATAAGAAACAAAACGATGATATAAAACGGTCGGAGGCATCGAAGACTCGCTCATTTTGCGTTAAAGGTCTTTAAAGGGTGGTAGCAAGTGATAAATTCGTTATTCAAAATTTTCGAATCGTTTTTATGATTTTTTGTTTGTTTTTATATATATTTTTATTGATGGCCATCAGAGCCGGAATCCCATTGGATGCCATACATGTTTGGGAAATTAATTATTTACTCGTGGCGGTGATGGTTTTCGGAAGGAATTCTTATGACAATCGAAAAGGAGATACTAATGTTTATTCATTCAGATATAATTGATTTTGTAGATGAGTCGACTTCTAGTCGATCATGTTACTTAATTAATGCCTACACTGAGCGAATTTAACAATGATTTTTTAAAATTTATTCACAGTCCTTTTGATTTTCGAGCAGAACAAAAATTTCAAAAGAAAAATGGTTGAGTCAACATCATTTTTGGTTGATTTGAAAGGAAACATATTACATTTCTTTTCGTTCGGTATAATTCTCATTTGTTTTATATATATATATATTTATTATATAGGACATATAAGATATACGAAACAAAATCGGATGAAGTCCATCCGATAGCTATTTTTGGGGCTATATTAGGGATGGGCAAAATTGGAAAATACATCGATATATATCATATCGATGTTTTTAAGAAACATCAAAATTTAAACGATACTATCGGGGGGCAAATATCGATGTTTCGATATATCGATGTTTTTTGCCCATCCCTAGGCTATGTTCAGCAGAGGGCTCTTTGGCCATTTGCTTTGAACGTTAAATAAATCTCTTTTGACATTTCTTCATTTTTTAGTAAATATTTTTTTTTTATTTTAAAAATTATCTTGTCATTTCAATTATGTCCGTGGTTAGTTCAACAATTTAAATTTAAATCGATTTATGAAAATTATCATGTCAATTCAACCTGAAATATGGTTGATTCAAAAGGAAAAATCTTTATTTTTTCTAACCAGCAAAAATTGTTCAAAATTAAAAATATTCCTTGTCGAAGCCGTTTTGTATGTTTTGCCTTTTGATTTAACCAGTTTTCTGGTTGAATTTTTTTCTCTGTGTACCTTCTTTGACTTGTTGGCAATCATAGAACAACAACCTTGCAAGACTTAGCTCAACAAATTTAGCAACTCCGACTTTTTCTCGATGGAAAGGATGTCAACTGCTCTGTGAAATGCGTTGGCCAATTGCTAATGACAAGTAGAGTTGGAGTAGAGTTGCTCAACGATTGGCAGCAATCTTAAGAATGAATTTAAAGTCTCATTTTCTTCTCTCCATATGACATATAAATTCTTGACAATTAAATATGGTATACCTTTGGGCTTGTCTGTTGGTAATTTGCGCTCGAAATGTTTGTAAAAATAAAATAAAATAAAATAAAATAAAAATAAAATAAAATAAAATGAAATAAAAAAACAGTTAAGCCTTTCAAGGAGGCCGCAGAATTTTGTCATTGAAAATTTTGTTGTTACGACGAAAGGTGAAAACGCATAGTGAAAAAAACGCGATAATAAAGCAAAATGACGGAAACCAGCTCCAGTTGAACATCGTTTCCAGCCGGCCGAGATGGGGCACAAGAACACGCCGGGATAATGAGAAGCAAGCGAGCAACACTTGTTGCCTCACATGAGTGGTGTGCTTTGGATGCTGCGACTGCCAATGTTTAAGAGCCAACATCAAAACAAATGATGGACATTATCAGCAGCGGCTCAGCGGCAGCTCAGCAGCCGCAACAAAGCACCATGAACGCCACCGCCACCAACACCGCCGTCACCGACATTACGTATGCGACATTGAGTGGTTCACTTGATCGTCGACAAATCCGCCTGACCTGCGAGTCATCATAAATGCAAGTTTTATGACGAAGCAACAGTCATAATGTCAATTTGCGTGACCGTGGTGCGGTGGAGAGTCCAGTGCGTGGTGGCTTCATGTGAATGCCTTCTTGCTGCGTCAAGTGGTAGCGACGGTGGAGCGGCAAAAATTTACCTACCGCGCAATGCTGTCTTCTACGAAATCCCAGACAGAACAACCGACCGACCGACCGACCGAACTAACGAAAGCACCGCACCGTCTGACTGGCAAGAGTGCCAGTTTTTCTACAAAAATCACATAGCCACACAGAGTGCCAGAAAGCCAGCCAAGCAGCCCTGTAAGTGAGCTAGTATCTGGGGGCTCCTCATGTTTGTTGTCATCGCTGTCGGGCGTATTTCATTTGATTGTCTGCCCCGTTTTATGTTCGCTGAAAACGCTCGAAACGCGTAGCTCTTGTCCCTCGCCTCACGGCACTCGACTGCCTCTCAGCACACCGGCCGTCAACACTTGGCTCGAAAGATGAATCTTTTTCGCGGAAATCAAGAAATCCAGAAATCCAGTTGTTGTCGGATTTGTTCCCATGGCACTTCAGCCTTTCCTTTCCTACTTCTTTACTTCTCATTCCATTTTGAGAGAAAAAACAAAGAAAAGAAAAACACAAAAAAAAAAGGTTTGCTATTGTTTTATCGCAACAGCAGCGGGCTGACCACCAACGCATGCGCGCACGATTAAACAGATGTTAGCGGCTAACGGATGGACGGGAGGACGGGTGGCCAAATTGACGAAAATGTTATGGCAGTGCGGTACTTAAGTCGTTTCGACCAATTGCTGGCCCATTATGTTAAAAAAAGCCACACGAAGTGCCGCTGACGAAAGCAGCCACAACAACAACAACAACATTAAATTGTATGCGTGTATTACATAGCTTGAAAGGATTTATACCGAGTGTGCGAGTAATTAATTCACATAAAAAGTCCAAAACGGAAAGCCGATTCCGGGATTACATGGAAAATGACGAAAGAAGCGTTTTAGCTGAAACCAAAGAGAGACCATCAACCCATTGAGTTCTGTCGGCCGAATATTAAAGAAACAAGTAAGGGTGTTATAATTAGGCGAGCCTGACAATACACTATACGAAACACAGATAAGCGATTAGCTATGTACGTTTGAATAATTTTTTTTTTTTAATAATCTCTCAAGACCATTCAAAACCATTTCAAAAACCATAAAGGAGCTCACCGACATGCTTGAAAAAAAAAAAAAAATAAAACAAATCCAAATAAAGAGGTAAAATTCATGCGTTTACATAAGAACAACCCATTAAAGAACCGTCAGTTTCGCCTTCTCATTGGAGAATGGGCCAAAAGGTCCTTTCATGAAAGATGGGAAAGCGGGAGCTCCTGCGCGAAAGTTAGGCTGACTTGGCCACTTTATAGACCAAAAACGAACTGGGGAGTTACTCACTAATGACTAATGGACTAATGACCGGGCACTGCCTCATAGGCCCTCACGCTAGAAGGCTACGGGCCCCTGCTTTCGATTCCTGCAGAAGCTGTCAGGATGAGGAGGAGGAATGCCTCAGCATTTTGTCCTACATTTCCCGCCATTTGCTACACTGATGAGATTTAAAATTTAAAGTTTTTTAATACAATAAGGGTATTCACAAAGACGTGTTAAAAACGTTGGAAAGCCGGAAAATCGGAAAAATGCGACTTCTTAAAAATGTTTTTTTTTAACTTTTTTTGTACCTTGCACAACTTTTTAAGCACTTAAAAATTTCCGATTTTCCGACGCCTTTGTGAATACCCCTAATATTTTAAAGGCAACTATTTCGATTGCATATTTTCAACACTAAACAAACTTTAGAAAAATCAAATTGCAGCTTTCTCAGCATTTTGTCGGCAAGACAATAAAAAGTCCATATCTACCGGCCAAAATGACACATGAGAGCTGGCACGAAGCTTCAATCGCCAATCGAATACGCACTGTGATCAGAATCGACATCGGTATCATAATGATCATGATGATGATCATCATCATCATCAGCTGAGAATCGAAATCGGAATCCAATTATCGGACATTATTTTATTTATCATTAACTGCGATCGGAATCGAACGCAATCACATGTGTAATAACATTCTGACAAAAAGTAACAGGAATGAGTAACAAGTACACATACACATACACTCGTTATGATACAGACAGGGCAGTCATGCTACAGTCGGTCACTTTGGTACTTAAATGCAAGTGATGGCGGCGCAATTATAATGGTGATTCACTCAGAATGTCGCTATGCTGTGCACTTCTTTCAACGAGAGAGAATTTATGCTTTGGAAAGAATGCTCCGATTTGGCGAGCGGGAGCAGCAATTGGTGGCCATATACCAAGCTGTTTGAGGAGTTCAAAAATGTACCTACTGCCATCGCCATTTAATCAACCTTCAATTCCCACTATGAGATTCGATGTTCGATGTTGATGAATGTTGTCGATGAAACTGGTGAGTTGGTTGGTGCTTGTATGAGGCAGCAGCTCGTCCGCCTGTAATTGTTGACGGCGATCAACACGTGTGAGAGTGCCTTGACATTCGATGGATTTGTAACATTGACGTCAGCTATCAAATTATGTGACTTTAAGATGTCGGTGGTAATTTGAAGGTACTGTTGTCGACTATCGGTTGCCGGTTGTCGGTTGTCGGTTGTCGATTGCCGATGACGTATTGACTGAGTAGCAGGCTATTACCTAATGCCGCCAAATTGACAATCGTCTGCAAGAGTAATGATCGGAATTGTTCACAAAGCGATTTTCGACGAGATGTGATCCGATTTTTTGTTGCGTCAATTAAATAATTAAGCTCCCGCTGTCACTTTAATTACTATCCTTCTACATATATATGTATGTAAGTACGACAATATATTTCTGGCAACAATTAGAAAAGTCCCTACACCCGCAATAGGCTTTTAACCAACACAGCAATCTTTCGGTTCGGTAGGATGAAAGGACATGCGAATCGGTTTTGATGGCACATATGATATGGCACATACGAGTACCTATGATGTGACATATCAAATTGTCGGTGTGTCATGTGTCATGTGTTATTGTAAATGCACTGCTTTTAAGCGACTCGGAGAATTTCGCAGGAGCACTCACGGAACCCACAATTCAATTTCAGTCATCAATATTGACTTAAGTATCGAATAAGTCGAAGCAAGAGTTCATTAGCGTTGACGCGGCGGCGTCTTTAATTGACACATGATGGCAACAAGAACGCGAATGCGAACGTGGACGTGAAATGGAACGATGATGGCAGGCACGATCAAAGTTTGGCGTCTAGTCGGAGCTTATGTTGGTGTAGCGCTACTGTTGACGGTATGCGCGCGCATGGACAAGAGAATCGTGTGCTTCATATGCGTCCAAATTGGGTCCCTCGTGTAGGGTGAATGCCGCAGACGCCACGCGACCGCGACGCGACGCGATGCTGTGCTAAGCGCTAAGCCAAATGAGATGAGTTCGGACATACATAAAGTGCTGCGGCTTTGCTTTAACATCACTCAACCACCGCCGCCACCACACAACGATGTGCATGTGGATCATCAGCGCCAGCGTCAGAGCCAGTGCCAGCGTAACTATCACCGTTAAGTTCCTAACAGACGGATGAAAATAAAATAAAAATCAAAAAAAAAAAAAAACTTCGACTAGGAGGACCCTTCGTTCCGTTCGCGATTTCGCTTCCACTTGTTGCTTGCCATTTTGTCATCATTAAAACGAATACTGGTACGATGCGACATTCAATCGATTATTGGCTAAGGTATAGCCGCTTGCAGTCGTCAATATATGGGGCTGACGTATTCGGTGCAGGCTTGCCGAGTCATTTTAAAGAAGCACAGTGCCACGTGATTGCCGAGGATGTCGGTTAATGGCGCTGAGCGACAGTTTGTCAGATTGTAATCGTACTGCATTGGTGACTCGGTGGATTGGTGACTCGTTCAATTGGTGGATTGGTGAAATCGAAGAAGAAGCTCGGCATGCAGCGAGGAGTAGTGTAGATAGACGAATATCAATTGCGAGGGGATGATCCGACTGCACCGACATTTGTGACAGAATTCGCAGAGATCGCCACGAATGAAGGAGGCGATCGATCTGTCACAAAGCGATCTGCCGCGCTATTGACGTCAATTGCGAGGTTCTTTTAATTCAAATTCCCAATTTTTTATATATATGATTTTTTTTTTTGTTAAAATTCTCTTCAAAAGTGACACAACTAAAAATGATTTAATCAGCTGTTACTACGGAAGCTTGTGGAAGCTTAGCTTTTCGGTGGGCCCAAAAGAATTTACAGTCGACGTCAATTTTTGAGTTATGCCTATTTTGAAGAGCATCGCTTGCATGAAGTTGAGTAGAAAACATTTCAGAAGTTTTCAATATCAGGTGGAACGGCTTTTTAAACCGCCCGACAGAGGTATTTTGCTCTTATTTCTGGTCACAAAGGTTTTTGCCATAAAAAGGATTTTTTTCCCCAAAAGAAAAAAAAATTTTTTTTTTCTTGCTCATTTGATGGCAACAGCCATCGAATTGTAGAGCCTGCAAAGAAATGAATTTGAGCTCAAAAGAAAAAAAAAAAAAAAAGGAAAAAAAGAGAAAAAAGAAGATAAATAAATAGAAAATCAAGGAATCCAGCTGCTGAAACCGAATCAAAATGAATCCATTTACCCTAATGCCTGCATGTTGCTTCCTGTTGGTTGAAGGCTCGTCGCTTCGTTGTGTTTCTCCGCCAGAACTCATTCACGTGCAGAGCGCGTCGAAAGTCCGTGAAGACAATAGTGGGAAATGCGGCACTTTTCATGTGTGAACCCGCAGCCGCCGCTTTAAACGCCAATGCAGCAGCGCATTCAAGCTCCGAAGCCCCATCCACATGCACATCCATATAGCCACATCCACAAGCACAAGCACAAAGACCCAAACAGGGCTTCTGCCGTTGCGTTGCCGTTGCCATTGCCGATGCCGATGCCTTGCTTTCAACTTGTCTATTTATTATTTATTGGATTGCTTCGATAGCGCGAAGACAACAAGTGTTTCGCCTTCGAGTTTGCTGTTATTGTTGTTGCTGTTGTTTTGCTGCGGCTGATGTGGCTGCTGTTGTTGCTTTTGTAAGGAGCATTGTGCGCATATTGCACTTATGTGCCATGGTGCACGTTGCATGCTGCCCGTTGGACCGATGCTGCTGCAGTTGGGAGCATTGAAATGGAACTAAAATCGAGCCGATTCAAAGCAAGCAGAAACGTGCTGAATGAAGTTGATGCTGCAATGGACAATGCTCAACAACAGCAGCAACAAAAGCGTCAGCAGCGCTTTTTACTTTAATGCCCGTTCGCAAAAACGAAAAATGAAAAAAAAAAAAATAAATAAATAAAAATAAAAAATTAATCAAAAAAGTAAAAAAAAAAAAACCAAAGAATATATGTACAAGAAAAACAAGAAAACTTGGATACGAAAATGAAACAATTTTGCTAACAAAAGGGAATTCCAATGTCGAAGACTGGCGTGCTCGTTGCCCAATTCATTGTTCGCCTGCAGCCAACGGACAGCTACCATGCAGCAAGCAGCAAGCAGCAAACAGCATGCATCGGGAAAATGTTGTACAAACAAGCGAGGCTGGCGGTTCGGCGGCGGCTCGGCGGCGGCAGCAACAGAGGCCGAGGCACCCGTGCCTCAATCGTGAAGCGCTATTAGTGGCTCTCAGTAAGGCGACGGCATTCGGTAGCCTTTGGAACATTTCGGCTTTTCGGACTTCAGCCTCACTTCTAGTTATTTTCAAAGAACGACCTGCATTGTCATTCGGTAGCTCCAATCTGTCCATTTGCTTGTCTTTTTCCAGTTGCATGACCTCTACAAAAGAAGTCAAGCTCGAGGCAGGCGGGTGGAAATGTACTTATTTCGTTTGCTTCGCAGGACGCAGCATCGATTTTTCTTCTGGGGATTTACGTAAGTAAATATGTACATTTAAATGAATTGGAATATATTAGGAGGGCCAAAGGCAGTCTTTGTCAATTTTTTTTTTTTTTTTTTTTTTTATTAGCTGTGTCCCTTCAGAAGATCTTATAAAATTATGCAAAAGGACGATTACTCCTTCATAGCTAACGTGATAAGTTCAGTGAGACCGGCTCGTCCGTTTTGCAGTGAGAAACTTTTAATATTTTCTCATACCGGGCAACGCATGTGGCTCTGGGATAGCGTAGGGGATGCGTGCTATATTCATGGTCCGAGGTTCGATTCCCGGCAGAGGCGAAACGTAGTGTAATGTTCCAGGCATGTTACATAAAAAGACTTACATTCACACAAACACAAGAAAAACTCCTCGTGGTATCACAACGGGCCGGTATACGGGCTAAGTGGCAGCCATTTCTTCCCAACATACATACATACTAGGGATGCCAATTTTCGTCATTTTTGTAATCCCGGGATTTCGGGATCTTAAAAAAAAATCCCGGGATTTTCGAGACTAATCCCAGAATTGAATCGCATATGTACTTCAAAAGGAACATCCAATAATTTGCCATTTCTCATGGTACGGCTTTAATTTTTTTTGACTCTTTCGATATTGAGTCCTTATAAATTGTAGCGTCGTTTTTCGAAATGGAGTCAAACATGGAAAATACGTAAGAAATTTTTTTGAGCTGCAACTTACATGATGTTCTACTGTAAATGCTCATGGTCGGATAAATATGTACTTTCTTCAAATTTGGACAGCGCGGTACAAGCTTAACTGAACATAGAGTCAGCTGTTTATCTTGCATAAATAAGTGTTGCATGCGTGTTCTACTTTAGATCAAATGTCACTTCATTACAAAGGGATTTTGTTAAGTTTAGGTTTGCTTAGGTTAGCTTAGGTTTGAATGTGGAAGAAAAGAAATGTATCCCGGGACTTACATCCAGTGATCTCGGGATTTTCGGGATGAAAAAAAGGGCGAAATCCCGGGATCCCGGGATTGGCATCCCTAATACATACATACATACAGGCAATTCATGAATTAGGATCTCGCGTTTTGAAACACTTCGCTTTTCAGTCCTTGATGAGAATTTCGAAGGCTTTCTAAACATTTTTTGTTTGTTTTATATTCAATATTGCCTACAGTGGGCGTTACCGAGCAAAGGAACCAATAAAAATTTTCTCGTTCATCACTTGATGCGATCTAGTGCACCACATCCGCCGAGGATTTCTTATTTAGCATTGAAGGACTTTTGTTGAATTTGGAATTTTTGAATGTGGGGCACCTTCGATTTTTCGTTAACGTTTTCTCACGGAAAACGGAACAAAGACATTTTTCTCTGTGTAGGAAAATCTGTTACGATATGTTGGCAGCTCTTTAATCGATACCTTTTTGTACAATCGAACAATTATAGATGCAACGTCGTCCCTGCAAGACATGCCTACCCGAAACACTAATACAGTTGAAAAAAATTTTATAAACACTAATACAAATAAAATAAAAAGTTTAGGGTATGATATGAGTGAGAGCGAGTAGGATAAAAGCCTTTGTTAAATTACGTATGCGTAAAAGAGACGGCTGATGTAAGCGGCTTTGTGCTATGCGAAAGTAAAGTTTTTTTCATGCAATAATACCGACTACTTGTTAAAAATTTTTTGTGGACTAGATGAAGCATCACTATGGAATAAAAATTTTTTAAGTCGAAACAATGTTTACAGAATTTTATCTTTTTTCACAGCATTACTTACCCAGCCGTACTTTATCCCATGCATGAACAAATCATTAATGCAGAAGTAGTGAAGCATTCATTTCGAAAGAGGCCAATTGATGATTTTTCAAATGATCTTCTAGTGAAAATATCACAGAAGCAAGAGCGCGTTGCAACAGACTCTTCTTCAAATGAAATTTTCATTTGAAAGAGGGTTGTATACTCCTACTTTCAATGAAGATGCTATGAAATTTGCATGACAAGATGTTTTTCAATGTGTGTGCTACAATTCTCAAAAGTTTTATAATTTTTTTGTACTTAAGATGTTTTGATAATTGAATCTCTTAAGTCTTTCCAAAGGCGAAAATGTGTCAGTGACGAAGAGACGAAATATGGCCATATCCGCCAATTTTTTAAAATATTCATTGAAAAAATGCAAGTTTGAAAGCGCTTTTTAAAACATTTAAAAAATTTAAAAAATTGATTTTCCTTCTCCTCTCAGATCCCCGCGGGGTATACATACAATTTTTTCAAATGAATTTCTCACTCCCGTTGGCACCATAGTCTTTGTTCAGAATGATATTATGATTCATGTTAGCAGCATATACTCTATTTTCAAATGAAATAATCATGCACATTGGATCCATTTTAGCCAGACAGCACGTGCACTTTTCCCAAATGAAGTTTTCATGCGGATCAGGGTCATACACTCCTTTACCTAATGAATAACAGATGAATTTTGAAGTACTGAAAATAGCGGCCATCTCCTAACAAACTTCATTAGAAGTAAGGGTTAGTAATGCGAGTAGTCGCAGTATGAATTTTCACCACTTCGGAAGTACTGCAGAAGTAGTGAAATTTCCGGCTGGGTAATTTTGACGCTAGCCCTAAAATATTCTACCGTTAGGTAGGCTTGCCAAAAAGTGATACATCTTTTCAAAGGAATGCCTATGGCATTTCCGTGAGGCTTTCCATACACCTACCTAAAAGGCTACCTGATAATACTACTGATATATACGTGATGTCTAACGAATTTTGTTGTTAATAGTATTCGGTATTTCACTCGTGAAACAGTCAGTATGCCTACCATGAAAAAGCAAGACAACATATGCGAGTGTTCATATGAAAGAAAAGGATAAATTCTTACACGTACATTTGTTTCAGGAAGTTTTTTCACACTGCCCTTAAGGAGCTAATAGAATCTTTTTCATATTGACTGCCAAAAAGTATAGTTAGCGCTATTAGTTAAATCTCCTGGTAATTAACAGGTAGTGTGTTTGCAGGGGTATGTCTTTTCATATATCGCACGCCCTCTTCTAAAGTGACACAACTAAATCGTCAATTGAGTTAACATATGGAACTTGATCATAGTTCACCTCTCTCCCTGCACAAAAAATTCTATTCCGTTTTGGTTATTATAAAAAGCCAAAAAAAAAAACCCCGTCAATGCCTTTCTTCTTGCTTTGAATGACACTGCGACGGATTTTGTTTTTTTTTTTTTGGGTTTTTGGAAAAATTAGAAATTTTGAGTTGTGTCTCCTTAGAAGAGGGTGTGCGATATATTTTCTAACTAGAAAGCTGCTATTTAAGGTTAATTCGAATTTTCATGAACCAAGTTTGTTTGGCATTTTCTTAATATAAAACTTAAAAAAAAACCCCTTCTGAAAATTTCAACTAAATCCGACGAAAAACTTTTCGACAATTTTCTACATCAGTGCTGCCCAGCATCAGGGGCGGGACTGGGGGTCAAAGGGTTAACCGGGCGTTTGAAAAATGGGGCCCTGTTACCTAAGAAAAAAAAAAAAAATAATAATAAAAAAATCCTTACTCCATGAGTATTGATCCCAGATACAGCGCACTGGAGGCCCACCGGGCATTTGCCCGGTTGCCGTGGCCCAGTCCGCCCCTGGTGCTGCCCAGCATAATGCGTCTAAAGAAAAGAAACGTTTGTTAGAGCAATGCAATAGAATTTAGACAGAATCGCACTCGATTAATGGTTCTTATTGCCATCAATCTGTATTTGTTATGGTCAAAGCGATCGCAATAGCCGCAGAGGTCAGACGGACAAAGAAAAAAAAAGCCTCTTTCTCTTCTTACTGTCGCATAATTCTCACCGAAATCTAATTTGGTTTAGTGACATTTTTGACACTCTTTCGGCCTTTGTTACCGAGGCCAATTAACAATTCCATTTGACCCTTCATTGTCTCGCGCAGTCACTAGCGCTCTGGCATTGGTCGGTCACAAATCGATGATTTGCAGCGACGCGTCGGCGCGGCCGCGGCGGTCCCTCCGACTCGTTCGATCGGCCTTTGTCCGGTAATGATGGAACTGTTAATCGGTATAACCATTCAAATCCCTTGTAAATGCGGTTGTTTGGTTTTTTTTTTTTTTTTTTGTGTGCCGATTTTGGTCTTTCGGCATTCCGCTTTCAAGCTTCGCTTTTGTCAGCCATTCTGTAAGTACCGTTTACAGGTTTCTGATTGGAATTCCACCCGAGAGCCCATTATAATCAACGTAATCATCACCGAAATCATCGTAATGGGCTTACGATGCATCGCTTCCTATCATCGCCATCGTCGTTTGCCTTTGCCTTTGCGTTTCGTCTCATCGCATCTCATCACGTCTCTTCGTTTTCATTGTCGCTGGCAGCGAATGCAAAGGTCGTTAAATAGCGGCCGTAAAGAGCGTCATCGTAGGGCCCGATGGCCAGACGCGCCACCAGGGCAACCGAAGAGAAATCAAATCGCTTCCAATCGCCTCACATTGCATCGCGCCAGCATCTTGATGGCGATAAAATTTTATTTACGACCGTTCGACTCACCGTGCGACGCTGTTGTAGGCGGCACGGCACGGCACGGTTTGGTAGCAATGATTTTCTCTTTCGGACGCTGCTCGTAATCGTTCTGCCTTGATTTATGTTTCCTTTTGAACGATCGTCCGATGACCGAACGCGCCGCGGCGTGAGTAAAGGACACTCAATGTGCTCTCAATGTACACACCGAAACAGGTAGCAATGAGAGGCTCTGCATAAGCAGATATCCTTCGGCTTTCGTTGCTTTCATTTTTGTCTCCTAATGGCAGATTATTTTGATTAAATTATTGCTTGAACCGTGAGAAAGGCAATAGAAGGCCCCAAAGGATGATAATTTCTGAAGTTGACACACAGAATTAGGGCTCCATTTCTATCAGTTCCTTTCGAAACTCCGTCGAGCACAATATTAAAGAAGAGATTGCAGCTCTGGCATTTTAGGAAATTACCCTAGCTTTTCTTTTATTTACAAGGACATAAGCCACTCTCACAATTTCTGTATATTGTTTACGATGTTTGTCTCTGTTGAAGCTGAAGATCTCAAGAGGAACATATCGATGTGATATCATGTGATGTGATGTGATGATCAGTCCCGTCGACAGGATTATCAGGGGTAAGCTCTACTCTTTTGGTACATACTTGTGAAAAGAACGAAAGGTAAAAATTGTTATTAGCAGGGGACGTGAACCGGTTTTGAACCGGATAACCACTTTGATCTGCCGATGAACCGAACCATTACCGAACCGAAGTTTTTTCACAAATGTTTGAACCGAACCGAAAACCGAACCCGTTTTCGTAAACGTTCAGGGTTGCATTTTTAGCCTGCAACCATGCACTGTGGGCTCTCCCATAGGCCAAAATTTAAAAAAATCTAATTCGATATTCTTATGAAATTAGTATCGATACTATCTCTCTCCAATATGAGTAAGGTAACCACTCACTAACTTTTTATTGTGCAAATTTTAACCCTAAATGGTAAAAAAATTGCGTTAGAAGTGGGAACCCGAACCGATGAACCGAACCGAAACCCCGGTTCAAAGAAGTAGAAAAACCAATTTGAGGAACCAATTCGAAAGTTCAAACACGGTTCGAACCGGTGAACCGAACCGGACAAATTTTCCACCCGTTTCATGTCACTGGTTATAAGGCAATAAGGAAGCCCCTGAAGTAGCTTCGGGGGCACTTCTTCGCCATGTGAACTAAACGGTTATAGGTGAACTATTTACAACCGTGCGACTTCCAAAAATGCTTTTGGTCCTGTTTGTGAAAGAGCTGCTCGGATATACACATATGGCCAAAATAATAAGTACAACTTTATATATGTAGTATTTTCATGAGAACTCAGGTAAAATATCTTGTCTATGTCTTGAGAAAATGGCAAATAAAAATTATTTTCCATTTTATTGAAAAATTATAAAGTTAACAAAAATATTTTGGACAAAATACTAAGTACATCCAATACATCGAACCAAAAAATATTGCGGGAAACAACCCTGTAGAAAGCTGTTAAGCAATTTGCCTAAAAGAACTAGTACTTTTACCAGTACTAAAAGAACAAGTGCAATGTTTGGGTAAGTTTGCACCATAACTATACTAGTGATCAGTGGAATAATTGCATTCATTCATTGAGGCGTTATAAATTGATAATAAATACACAACCGAATGGATTTATTTTATTATAAATAATTATTTCCATTTTGTACTGAAAAAAAAAATCCACGATTCTGTAAACTTTTTCCCGTAAACATCACTAGTATTTAACTGGTGCAAATTTACCCAATTGGATCGAAAAGTACTTAAAATAATTCTGGTGCATACTGTACTAGTGCTTTCCTGTACAGATGTTATACTGATTTTCGACAGAATTTTATATGGACAGGGGTATAGAAAAAAAACTAGTACTGGTGGCTTTTGCACTAGTAAAGTACTAGTACGAGACTAGTTCAAATTCCTACAGGGAAGGCTAGACAAGGCCTCTGATCTATAGCAGTTTTCCATCAATACATATAGAGTTTATTGGTATTAATTAGCTACTTTAACTGAGATTTTTCGTTATCTTAATATTATAGAGCACACGCCGCACAATGGATATCTTAAATCTCTCTGTGGGGCAATTCATTCGGCTTCGAAATTCAGTCCAGTGTTGGTCTGTTTTAAGGTAAGGTACTGCGATGGTCCACCAGCCATGGAATGATAGCACGATTCTTTTATTTTTTATTTGATAGTATTATTAGTTTAATATTAGGTAAAATATTTAAAGGATATACGGCTAAGGAACTCATTAAAAATTTAAAAAAAAATGATTTTCTCTCAATCCCCGCTTTAAGCGTTTCATTCATCATTTTGGGACTCTTAACAAGCTTGTGGTATTTTCTTATTTTCTATGTTAAGGCAAAAAAAAAACAAAGTATGTGCAGCATCATAGAGTCGTAATCAAAGTGAACCAGCACATATTTATGTCCATGGAATATCGGCAAATTACTGTGGTGCAATGTTCAAGGCAATTCCGTAATTGATTTAAAATGTTTTGAAATTAAAAATCCTGGACTCCTGCGAATTCGCTTTGAATAAATTCAATTTCCTCGAATGATGGTCTTCATGCTGATGAGAATAATTTTCCGGTAATTTGCAGAAAATCCATCATTATACGGTGGCGGAACAGTAGGTGCGCATTTGGCGCATCGATTGCACTCAATCTAATCCGTTGCCGACAAACGAACAACGAACGGCGAACGGCGCGAACGTTGAGCCTTGCAGGGTTGACTGTTGACTGTTGAACGTTGAACGTTGAGAACGGTGAGTGAAGCTGGTGAATTGGGATTTATTCCATTATAAAAAACTTTTTTTTTCCTCGTTCGCTTCTACGCTGTGTCGACTTTTGCTGGTGCTAATTTTGCTCCCATTGCCATGCCATGGCTCACAAGTCATGCTGCGCTCTACATAGGCGAGCGTGATTTCTCGTCTGGCGGCGCGTCTGCGTGCCTACGACCGCCCCACGTCTGCGTCGTCATCGAGAGCAACAGTGGCGCGCAGGTGTTATTCCATTAACGCTCGACACCTTTGGTGTCATGGACACATCATTGCGGCCACTCCATCGGCTCAAGTGGACTTACAATTCGCAGTTTCGCATTCGATTGTTTCCGCGGACACGGGCGTCCGCGTGCGCATGCGTATACGTAATTGCACCGAATTCGTTACTGTTTTCCCCTATCTCCATTGTATTCTAGTACGTACTTCGTGTTTTATATTTGATCTCGGTTTTTTTAATTTTTTTTTCTTGTTTGTTTTGGTGTTGCTCAAGAAAATTGAATTGCGAAAATGCGAAAAATGCGGCAAAACCGAAACAGAAACAAAAACAACAAAAAGAAAAGAGGGCAGTCGACGGGCTTTCGAAGGCAATTTGGCCTTCTGTTGACGGCTGACTGCATTCAGCCTAATCCCTTTCAACACGAGCTTATCGCGTTATTGCAGTACGTCGTAATATTCTGAACGGAAGGCAGATATGGCCTAGCCCACTCGAGCCTACACATGAACACAAACACACACACACACACACAGACACACTGGATGGGCTGGTTGGTGGATTGCACGTTTAGCACACACCGAGCTAATCGCGCCTGTAATCTGTTCTGAAGTCTTCTCACAACGGCACGTACTATGCTGAACAGTCAAGGTGATGATGCCGATGAGTGCCATGGAATAGAAGCTATTGTTGCAGTTCAGCATCATCGCCACATTGCCAATTGGATTACGATAGAGAAAATAGTCACTCTCGACTAGCACCTGCTGGGGGGGAACTTCGCGCATGCTCTGTGATCCACTTTCAGTGAATGATATCCTTCTTGAATCTTAGTAATTTCTGTTTCCTTTTTTTCTCTCTCTCTCTCTCTCTCTCTCTCTCTCTCTCTCTCTCTCTCTCTCTCTCTCTTTCGTTCCATCCAACCTTGATTGGTTACAACTGAAGGCAGAAGTTTGCTTTTCAAATCAAATGAAATCCCTAATCTGAGTATCGAAAAAAATGAGCGCTCGTGTTGAGCTACTGTTGACGTGGATGCGGGAACAACGGTCACCGTTTCACAGTTTCACCATCTCACCGGCTCACCATCGCGATTAGTAGCCGAAAAATGCATATTATATTGGCGTGAGCCAATGTTGATGATGGAATCGGCTATAGACCAATTGGCTAAAATCAGATCTTGATCGTTCCTACTACAATGATCGGCAAGAAATGCTTCCATCGAGTGATTCCAATCACCTTGTTCGACGATTCCGATGACTCGAACACTTTCAACAACGCGCAGCGCAATTAAGGGGCAGCCGCAATGCCGTGCTGCTGCTGCTGCTGCTGCTGCTGATGCCGGCGATGACGGCGTTGAAATCTCCTCGAACCGGAGGTTGAAGGAGTTATCAAGATGCCAAGGTATAGCTCTATTAGTTGCCAAACAAAAAGCCAACAAATCGCGAAAGCGAACTCGCAAAACCAAAGAATGCGACGATCGTCCAGCCTGCGATCACACAGCAGGAGCACGTGCATGTAGCATGCAGCTTACAGCGTCCAGCGTACAGCGAAGAGCATGCAGCACATGAACACAACAATAAGAGGAGCAATCATAATGATTTACAAGAATTTAATATGGCTCAGGTGCTAATTTCCATCATTGTGGATCAGAGAATCGGCGTTTGAATTAGACGAGCGAATTCATCAGCCGTTTGATCGCAACAAAACCATCGCGATCGATCAAGAAACATGGCAACATGGCAGCACGGCAACATGGGCAAGATGGCAACAATGGCAATTGCGATCAATGGCTGGTAGACTTTTGAGTCGATGGCTCGCTTGATCGGTCAATAGTAATTGTCCAGTTGGATTACTTGTCGATGTGGACGCAGACGACGTCGACGTGAATGCTGATGGGAAGGGCGCGGCATATCGGAGGACTTGGCAAATTATTGAGCAAAACTGCCGACAATGCTCAATGTCAAAGTGATTGCCGCAGTCGGAATCGCGAGGTAGCGAGCACATTGTCATCATTACCGCAATCAAAGCTGATGCATTTACTTGGCTCTCTCGACGCTGAGAAAATGCCATTAACATGGAGCGTTCCCACAGCACTGTGCCGAGTCACGGTTGCCGTCGGCATAGATCCTGTTCCCAAACGATGAATGAGCTACCGCCATTGAATCGCTCGAAAGCGAACAATTGCACTGCCGAGCAGATGAACAGTTGAGCAGCTTCCAGAGGCATAAAAGGTGTCGGCGCTGTCATCATCACCTCTCGATGCGAAGCGGAGGTGACGCGGAGACGCAGCCAGAGCGCTCACGATAGATAGATAATTTCGATGATGCCAATAATGCCGATGATGAAAATGATGATGATGATGACGATCGGCGTGGTGAGTGCAGCTCCGATTAACTAAAAAATGCGTGGCAAATAGTTTAAACAAATTGCAATTTCAATTGGCAAATGATGCGCCGCGGCGCGTTCAATTGCCGATCGCTTTGATGGTGCACGGTCATGGTTAAGCATTGCGAGGACGGAGGAGGCCAGCGGTGAGCATTTGGTGATAATAATGCCTTCGATCGTGCGGCGATCGGGCACTATGCGTTCAAAACCGATAGAATTGGAACGCAATAATTGAACAAGTGCGTCCAAGTGAATCGACGGCATGTAGCGAGTGTGTCGCATGTAGCCATCGGCATGCAGCATGCGGCGTATGGCATGCGGAATTACAAAATCATGAAACGCGCGCGCTTTGACAAAGTGCCTGAACTGATCGATCCAACGAGGAATGCATGAAATTCATCAGAGATTGACTAAATTGAAACAACATGAAATATGAAGGCACAAGACGCAGGCATCGAATGCCATCAAATTGTACCTAGTCTCAGTAGGTTTTGCTTCTAAGAACAAATGATTTTTATGCACACGTATGTATATCAAATTTTAAATTTATCCCAGCAAACATTATGAATCCTAAAAGACTCATATATGAATCCTTATAGGAGTCGGAGCCCTCATAATGAACTCTTTTAAGAGCGTGTTTCCCTTCTTGCGAAGTTCGTCTTATATGAGTCCGAAGTCATAAAACGAAGGGAAACATTTTGGAGTCATATATGACACTTTTTATGCTCTCATATCTGACTCTTATTTCCTTCTTAATATGAGCCATATATGACTATTTCCGCACTCATATTTGACTCTTTTTTCCGATCATATAAGTGTCATATATGAATTCTATCGCACTCATATTTATGAGTTTAAAAAGATTCAAACATTTTGAGTGATATTTATAATCGTATGCTGTAAAAAAAATTATTGATTAATATATTAATGCACACAAATTTTTCGATTTTTACTTTTTTATAATTTCAAATATTTGTTGTCAATGTTCAAATCTCTTTTCCTATGTTGGGTTTGGAACCTCGGAACTCTCGCTTTCTAGTCATGTGCTTACCCATGACACCGTGTTAGCTAATACGAAAATCAGGGATTTTTTTCGTTTATAAGTTTAAAGTCAAATTCAAATTTATTTTATTTTTCGTATTTTCGACATATTTCTGATTCATATAGGACTCATAAATATGAGCCTCCTGTTTTCGACATAGTTCTGACTTGTTTCAGACTCCGAAATAAGAGCCTCATATTTTCGTCATATCTCTGACTCATTTTGGACTTCGAAATATGAGCCTCTTATTTTAGACACATTCTGAGTCATTTCGGAGCTCTTATTTTCTTCATATTTTTGACTCATATAGGACTCCGAAATATGAGCCTCTTATTTTAGACATATTCTGAGTCGTTTCGGACTCATATATATGAGGCTCTTTATTTTACATATATTTCAGACTCATTTCGGACTCATAAATATGGGCCTCTTATTTTAGATATATTCTGAGTCATTGCGGACTCATATTTCGGAGCACTCCGAAAATGTTTGCTGGGTAAATTGAGAAATATCATATCATTTAAGGGAGTCCCCTTGTTGGAACATTCCTCTATTATTGCTTGAATCAACTAAAGCTGTTCTTCCACGTGAATACATACATATTTTGCTTTTCTATATATACATACATACATATATGCATAAAAATATATACATATACATGTAATACATATACAAAGAACTACAATAATATGCTAACCGTTTCCTCTAGCACCACAAACTTGCCAATATCCCCATCATTTGCACAGTTTCGTCTCTCTCGCATGGGCCGCATAGAAAACGGGGCTAGTCAAACGACAAGACCAAGGTGTGATGTTGCATTTGAATCATAATTGATGCGCTAAGTACGCAGACGACATTTACATAGAACATCGTTTTTCCGCCCGCGCCTCCATTGTCGCGCTGCCCACAAGCGTTGAACCAATTGACGCCGCCTGCGGCCAACACTTGACGCGGCAATAATCATGCAAACGCAATCATTATTCACGCAAAGTGAGAATGTGAGCGCAATGAGCAAGAAATTAATTATAACGCAGCAGAAATGTGTACCGAGGAAATACGTTAGAACCGATCTCATGCGAATTGCCGCAAGACAATAGCAACAACCGACCGGCCGACCGACCGACCGAGCCACCGACCGATAAAGGGCATAATTATTTTATGACAAAGACAACCCAAAACGCCTGCAACTTTTGGCAACTGTGAACATTCGAAAGAACTCCCTTCATGCCTTCAGCCGTGGCGACAATAAACCAAAATAAAAAACATTCATAAATACATTCATTGAAGTACACGCGGAGAATTTCCCCCGAATTTTTGGGGGGGATTTTTTTTTTTGCTAGAATTTTGGAATGGAAATTTCTCCGCTTCAGTTTCATTCAGCACCATTCATTAGATGAATTGGATTGTTCCAAATATCGAACTTAAAATGATTTACTTCAAGTGTTGAAATTTTCATATATTTTGGCACATCCTCCCTCAATTTCAGTTTGAACCATTCATAATAATATAGCACATTCCAATGGCGTAGCTAAAAAACAGTCCAGTGCAGTAGGATTGACGAATTTTGGATGGTCTTATACGAGTTTATAACACCGGTTATATTTACATATATACTTGTTAAGCAGCAGTGGCGTAGCGAGACATTTCCGCGCCCGGGGAGCATTGGGGGCACATGTTGAAAATGTCGCCCCCTCCAATTTTATATATAGAATAAGTGAAAAATTCGAAGAATTTTGGCGTCAAAATTTTTTCAAGAAACGCATTACAACTAGTCTACTTTTGGTCTAGTTCCAAACTAGTCTAAAAAGAACCAGTTTTTTGAGAAAAAAATTTTCACTTATATATAAAATTTCATCGAAATCGAACGCCATGAATTTTTCGGATTTTTTGGGTTTTTGGGCTACAACCCTCTATACTTCCTGGAGCCCCAAATTTTTTTTTTGGGTTAATGTCTTATAATTGCTCAATATACGACTGTGGAAAATATAAGCACTATCAAAGCACTCTTTCTCTGGACAAGCCACTGTTTCTTCGAGTGTCGAATGTTCGTAATAGGTTATTATTGTTATTCGTTCGACTTGGATTTCGTGTTCGAGTAGAATGAATTCCGAGTCGAATCACAGAGTAAGGCCCCAGGTAAGTACCTACTTGACGCTACTTAGCTAAGGCACTGGTGTTTTCGGAAAGCAATTAGGTAAGGACGAAGAAAAAAAAACCACGGAAAATTTAATACGAATGAAGCACTTTTTCTTTCTACCACAGCTAGGGGCGCACGTTGGGATGCTCTTCGGGGGAGGGATTCTATTAAGTCCCTCAGACAGATGAGAGACCACGGCTTTAAAATAGGTAAAATAAGTAGGTGAGGCACTGCT
Source organism: Chlorops oryzae (assembly GCA_020466095.1). NCBI lineage: Eukaryota > Metazoa > Arthropoda > Insecta > Diptera > Chloropidae > Chlorops > Chlorops oryzae. The sequence goes on along the minus strand of CM035806.1, from coordinate 151,807,418 downwards.
TAGAATAGGTAATGATGATGATTTCAACAAGAAATGGTAATCCTTACAGGCCCCCAGAAAGCAATTTTGCGAAGCGAAATTCTTTTTTGTGGGCCCCTTGAACAATTCTGGGGTCATGGAAAATCATTCCGTCCCCCAAATCCCCAACATATGCCCTGCCCTTCTCATCACATAAGGCCGGGAATTTGAAAATCAGTTTAATGTGAATTTTTTTTAATTTGTTTTTGATAGTTCCTCCATTTTACGTTAAAGCACACAGATACGGGCCAAGAGTTTACTCCAGTTATACATATGAAGAAAACCGCTGGCTTCAGCAGTTCACTCAAAATCGTATGAGTGTCGCTGTAATTGAATATCGCCCATCGGAAAATGTCACTCTTTGCTGGTCGTTTAAAGATCTGTTGGATCTGTTCAGTGTCCATTCTTCATTGAAATCCGTAAAAAATTGTTAACGCCCCCATCATTTTAAGTAAGATGAAAAAAAAAAAAAAAATTAAATTTTAACCAGTGTAAATTTCGAAGAAAAAATAACAACGAAAAACACTGATCAGTGACGTCCGCTGAAAACATTTTTGCAAGGGGTAAATATTCGTTGCTTCACTTCACTTTGTGATAACGATGAAAGGAGTTATACTATTTGCGGGGATTGGGGCATTGGAAAGGTGGTGAGAGTGTACCCAAAAGCTTCCACACCCTGGGCTACGCGCCTGATCGATGCAATTAAAAGTGTTGAGTAATACGCTTGGCGAAAAATCCCACCGCAAAATCGATAAAAATTCATAAAGAGTGTAAAACATTTCAATTTGTCAGAAATGACAAATTGCGAGTGCGTTTCGCCGCTTTGCCGTTTTGGGCACAGCGACGCAGTAGCGTGGGTAGCCCAGCCTGGTCAGTTGTTTGCAAGTCAATAAAACTTTTACGCGTTTCGATAAGAAATTCGCTTTCCATAAATTATGTGTCAAAACGACACCGCTGACCGCGGATCTCTGCTCAGCGAGGCACGCGCCACGCATGCAAGTGAATATTAGACGGCACGACTTCTATTCGCCGTGATAACGAAGACGATGATGACAGCAATAGCAACAGCAACGGCTGGTCAACCGGGAGTCCATTAATCCGACCGCTCATTACGGTTAGCCCCGAAACGCGCCACATCGACTTGAGCAATTCACTGGGAAACTCTATTGTGTAACTTGTTGAGTCGTCGTCGTCGTCGTGGTATTTCTAATCAATCGTTCGACTTTCCCAATGTCCGTGGATCAATGATTCCGTTCGTTCGTTCGTCGTTCGTTCGTTGGAGCGAAAAAGAGAAAGCCAAACCAAAGCTTTGCGCAACGGTTTTTTTTTTTTTTTTAGGTTGACCTTGCACTTGAAGTAATTTCGAATGACTTAATTCGAAAGACATATGGCATCACTTACAACCAAACTGCGCTGGAACAAGGGCGTACCGAGAGAAAGAGAGTGCTTTGATAGCGCTTATATTAGCCACAGTGGTATATTGAGCAATTATAAGACATTAATCGAAAAAAACATTTGGGGGGCTGGAGGAAGTTTAGAGAGTTTTGGACCGAAAACCCAAAAAAATCGGAAAAATTCATGGCGTCCGATTTCGATGAAATTTTATTGTACAAGTACATATATGGGCATTTCCAAACGGACGCGACACTTAAATGACCAATTTGAAGTCCCGAATTCAAGTATGCGGTAAATAGTACTTTAGCTTCTCAATACTTTCGTGCAGCTTATGCGGACTTTTATATTTTTCAAAGTTTCTATGCAGTCCCGATTGGCAATCAGCTATATACGGACGCGACAAAAAGTTTACTTTTTCTGGAAATGCCCATTAAGAATAAGTGAAAGATTCTAAGAATTTTGGCAATAGAATTTTTTCAAAAAACTGATTACAACTAGCCTAGTTTGGGTATAGTTCCAAACTGGTCCAAAAACGGACTAGTTGTAATCAGTTTTCGTCATGAATTTTGCGGATTTTTTTGGGTTTTCGGTCCAAAACTCTCTAAACTTCTTTGTGCCCCACCAAATTTTTTTTCGGTTAATGTCTTATAATTGCTCAATATACCACTGTGGCAAATATAAGCACTACCAAAGCACTCTCTTTCTCTCGGTACGCCCTTGCACTGGAATGTTTTTATGTTAACTAAAAAGTTAGGGTGTTTTAGTCAAAAGAGCCTAACTGCTAAAACCTCGACTACTTAATAAAAACATGTTTTCTCAACTTTTGGTTATGAACAGAATTTGGTAAAAATAACCTCGCAATAGTCATAGAAATCCCCTATAAAACTTAATCGGTTCATTTTTAGGGATACCTCTAATGCCAGGGTCCGTTATAAAAGTTGAAAAAAACTGCTCTACACTGCGATTTTTTCGAGATATTTGGGCCACGCGTAAAATTTTCAAAACTTGGAAATGTTTGCGCGACAAAAGGGCGGCAAGTGAGGCCTGAAAATCACCAGAATATTTCTTTTTTGTGGCTTGTTTGAATAAATATCCGGGTATTGTACGAGTATAGTTTCACTTTAACACCCTTACTTGTTTAACAAGATTTTGATAAACCGATTCAATTTCGTTTATATCAAAAAGTAATTGCTACGAATAATAAAATCAAATGTTTATTGCGCGACGGCATTGCCATATGTATTAAATACGTTAGCATTGCAATGCGACCTCTTAATACCGAAGACCGATATGATAATAATAACTCTTTGTGAACTGTGGAAAAATCTCTCCCCAAGTCCAACATGCATTGCCCCAAAAGTTACCTACTTCTTATACGATTCTGCATCAATTACGTCAATAAACAATCGATGTTTTCTCAATGCCCATTAGCCTCAGCGCTCAACATCAGCTACTACGTACATATGTGGGAACACCCAAGAAGAGTTGGCTCAAGAAATTAGCAGCTACTTGAGATTTTGGTGACCATTCTCATCCATTAAACGCATATTTTTCGCCTGTGTTGACTGTAATGTTGCTCGGTCCACGTTGTGGTAATTCCAAATACTGCAGAACACTGCAGTAAATAAATAAAGAAAACAAAAAAAATGCATCTTTCGAATGTTCTCCTCGGAAAAGTTGATTTAGAGATGCGGACACACATGGCCACGAGCCACCCCCTTTCGTAATACAACATTCAGCTCTTGTCCAGTCATTGTGAGCCGTTGGTATGCGGCAACATTTCAATTATTGAAAAGCGCGAGATTTTTTTTATTTTTTTTTTTTTTATCTGATCAAACGAGTCGCTCGGAAGCATTTTCTCGCCCATTTGAATAGAATGGAATCTTCAGCAACAACAACAAAAACAAATACGAAAACAGATACAGATACAGATGCAGCAACAATAGCAACAGCTGCGACAGCAGCCGCAACATGACGCGCAACATATAAGCGCGTTGATTACACAACCGATCATTTCGCATGCGCACAGTCATGGCTTGGCTATAGCTGCTTCGATGCAGCTCGTTTCTGCATACTGGGCGTCAGGCGGCACTTGGCGCTCGGCAATTTTTGCGACCTCCACCGCCACCGCCACCACCAGCGCCGCCGCCGCCAAAGTGGAAATCGCATTCAAGTGTATCAACGATTCCCCGCTGATTCTCGCGCCGACCAGCCTATCCGATATGATCCTCTACCCGATCCGTTCCGTTCCGATCCGATCCAATCCGACTCGATGCGATTCGCTTCGTTTAGGTGAATATTCAGAAACATTGGAACGTGATAAGCATTTGACACTTATTGCTCTCAAATGGCCGCGTCTGAGGTGCTGTCGCTGTCGCTGTGGCTGTGGCTGTTGCTTAGCTGCTACGCGATCCGCCGCATAGAGCCCATTCATTGAAGTTTAGCGGCGGCCGATCGCATTTCGCATGCGGAACGAGCTCACCACTTGGCGATGATGGCTTTGTTGATAGCCATCGAGCCGTTCGGTTTCATGGCCCCAACAGAAAACCCCATCAAATTTTATTTATAAAAAATAAAAAAAACCAACAGAAAATCCAAAAAGTCTACCGAGAAGAAAAAAATTTAAGAAATCGGAAAACCAAAACAAAAACAACAAGATTGGAACAGGTTGATGAAGATATATCCAAGGCGAAAAGTACTCGATGTAAAGGAGATTTGCCGCCGATTGCATTGGGAAGTTAGGAGAATATACGTTGATTTGCCGAATCGTGATCGTTTTGGTTTATATTCGAGCAGCACGATTTTTCAGCTCTCTTGGTGACCTGCAGGCCTGCCTGTTTGCCGGTTTGCCTGTTTGCCCGTTTCGCCCGTTTCGCCCGTCTGCCTGCCTGAGTGTCTAACTGCCTTCATGGTTGGCAGTAACTTCCAGGCAACATTACAACAAATCGTCAAGTGCGCGCACTAGTCAAGCGTTCAATTTTAACATCTTCAGCTGCGCATGCGCCACTGACGTTCCGTGCAATATGCTCAATAAATGAAAACATCACGCTAGATCTTCTTTCTTCCGTTGATTCTAAGCCTCCACATGCATGCATGAACCTACAGTCGTCATTATCCCATTCATACTACATTCTTCTTTCCCCAATGTCATCGCCGCCAGCCGCCCGACCTGGCCACTAGCCACCCCTTCCGCATCGTCAGTTCTACAATTTTTCTGAATGCACATTCGTGCTCCTAAGTGAGGAGCGAGCCAGGCCCGAAAAAAGTCTTTACCCATGTCACGTGTTGCGCTGGCGCAACGGACCATTTGTCGTGCCTCAAGCAGGAAGAAATCAGTTTCGTGCTACGATTGTTCTTTGGGCTTTTTTGTTTTTTTTTTTTTTTCGTTGCTTTCGAGAGTTTCTTTCTCCTTTTTCTTTTGTATTTTGATTTTTCATTTTTTCTTCTGGCTTTTCTAAGCTTTTTTCCGCCTTGTTGGCAAGTGTGGCATGCGGCATGCGGCATGGCTGGCAAGTGGATTTTATTGCCAGAAACTTTGTATAAATTTGGGTAATTGACTCGTAAAGATACGATCAAAGAGACTTCAGATGAAAATTTCATTTTTGCTAAGCAATTTGCAAAGCGCAAAAGTTTTTGGGTTTTTTGCATCTTCTTTCTTTGATTGTTTCTTTCGGATTTGTAGTATATCCTGGCATTTTGAATGGATCCACTACTGTTTTGGCTTATCGATCAGTTTGTACAGAATACACACTTCATCTTGGCCCTCTCGAAACCCCAAAAAATACACGCTACACGAAGAAAATACATCAAGCTCCCTAAGGAGGAGCCACTTTTCCTGACCGACATCATCTTTTTGTGATATCGAAAATCCTAGCAAGCAAGCTAAAAATGAATCCTGAATTTAACGGAGAAAAGGCTCAGGTGCGTCACCCCTTCAAAATATTCCTTGTGCGGCTGTTCAGCTGAAACCGAGGGAAAACCGCCAGCAATGCATGTGAAGCGAGAGAGCACAAATGTGCTATGGGCGTGCTGATCTCTGATCTAATGTTTTGAGCAATTCAGACTGAAAACCGGCACTAGTAGCTCAACAGGCCATTTAGGTCACAGTGACCTTAATGCAGGCGCTCGGCCCTAGAGCTAGGGAACGAAAAAACTTTCATGAATAGTTCACATGAATAGACCTCTGAGCCTTTTGTGGAAAATCACATGCACAGCAGTTTCTACATATACCTATAAGTAGTGCATTTTTTCATTTGATAACTCTTTACAATTCAGAGAATAAAATTAACATTTAAAATCCTCCTCACTGCTGCTATTTCCTACAGGGACTAAGGCATTCATTGAAGATTGCACTCCTCTATCCATATGATCAATTAGGGTCACCATAAAAAAAAAAACTTCCGACTAAACTCTGCAATCAAGTAAAATGTGTGATACATATGAGGTAAATGTGAGCTGAAATTTTTGAATTGCGAAGTCGAAAATGAATTTACTTTGAAGGCCGGTATCGAGCAGGCATGGACTGTCAAACTCAAGAAAATTGTTTTTATTACTTTATGGATTTTCGCTCTTATTAAGCTAGCCCATATCCAGGACGAACTAAATCAGTGTTGTGTGAAAATATCATCAGGGTTGCAGTTTTTCCAGCATTTGGAGAAACGTGGAGAATTGTTTAGTGGGCGCATAAAATGTTGGGCATTTTTTTCACCCCGAAAATGGAAGTCATAACAAGTCATGTAATAAAATCACAGCTGAAGTTTAAAGCCCAAAATCCAATATTGCGAGAGCCCGATGCGAGACGCGAGACGAGACGCACACAAATTTCAATACATTCAATTATATGGTTCAAGCTCCAATGTATCGCACTGCGAGACCTCGTAGCGAGAAAATTTTGAAAAATTGAATACTTCTCGTTGCGAGGCAATTACGACAGGTTAATGATGTAGCTATTTTTTAAGTACTCGCTATTGGGTACTCGTTGAAACTAATAAAAAAAAATTTTCCCTGAAAAGAGCTTTTAAAATATTCGCAAGTTTTGGTTCATTTTGAAAATTTTCTGAATATTTGAAAATTAAAATTAAAATCAAGTGATAGCGTATAATTTTTATGAGTACTCGGTACTCGTTAGATTGGTACTTGGTTCAAATATTGCATTACTAGAAGCGAAATTATGCTATCATCTGCGTGACGCAAAACTCTCATTGGAGATTGAAATGCGTCACGCAAAACATTTTCGTGACGTCGCGCACTCTCGCATCGGGCTCTCGCAATATTGGATTTTGGGCTTAAAGCACTTGAAATATATGGCAAATTTTACAAAGATAATCTAGCGCCTACTCGATCCCGGCCTTTGTAGAGAAAGAGAGAGGGAGCAAGAAAGTTCGAGTGAGAAAGAGAGAGACAGAGAGGAAGAGATCAATCGAGGAAAATATATCATGAGTCCATTTTATCCTATACATAAATTCAAAAAAAAAAAAATGCATAGATTTAGAAAAATAATTTTTAAATTTTATTCAAGAGACCAATGGGCTTTGATGTTGAGCTCCTGACACAAAACGCACCGTCCAAAATGCAGTGAATATACATACATACATACTTCGTTCCATCGAATATGCCTCCGTTTATATGTACGAGCACATATTTTCTAATATATAGAGTAAATACTTACTTACTTATGTACATTTATGGTAAGGGCGGAAAGTCGAAAAATTTTCGAAAAAATTGACTAACTTTTTTTTTTTTTATATACCTATACAAATTTTCATTTTGTACTCGCTGTGGACCGAAGAGGAGCCTTGAACATAATCAATTTCTAAAAATGCTTCTCCGTGATCCGTACTTTTCCGTATTTTCCATGCAGCTTATTCTTGGCAAAAGCCAATAGATTGTCGGCTACATGAAGATGTTCATGATCGGGATACACCCTGTGCACAATGGTTGCAGGATAGGAATGTCCGTGGTGTGACTGATGATAGCCATAAACGTGGACTGGAACACGCTCGACAAGGGCAGCATGATGATGATGATGTTGCAATGGTAAAACGTGATGGTGCCTATGATGGTGGTGGAGATGATGTTGATCGTGGTGATGAAAATCAACTGGATGCACATCGTTGGCATGATAGTGCTCATCAACATGATGGCGTTCACTGTGTACAACGTGATGATCGATCACAGGACTGGTATAGTGTAGAAAATGATGCGGCTGATGGTGGACTACTTTGGTGACATGGTGCACCGGTTCGATGTGATGAATTGGCTCGTGATGAATGACTTTTTCAGCTACTGCCGGTGCCACATTGTTATGGTGAACGTCAACGACAGCCGCATCAACATCATGATGCTCATCATGATGATAGACTGGATGGCTATGGCTATCTACGGCACGACCACCAGCATCGATGACAATTGACGATGAATGACCAAAATGTATACCATTGACACCGGCCCCGTTGCTGTGATGCACCACCTCCTCGTGCAGATGGTCATCGTGGTGATCATGATGATGATCGTTATGTGGCAACAATCCAGCCCTCACGATCTGTACTAAAACGCATGCCACCACGACGACAACTGGAATGATCTATGGATAATGATGGTTCACAATTATCGATTACTTAGTATTCATTGCATAAGCAATCCTAGAGTTGCATACCTTCATTTTTCGGGACACTGACTTGGATATTACCGATCTGTTCCAAATAACGTTAGACGAACGAAAGCTATACGGCGACTAGTCGACACTCTGGCTCTCCCACGCACTTTTATGTGCTTGAGACTCGACGTTGTCTTGGCACACACACACACACACACACACACATTAGCCGATGTGGCGTGCGGAATTGTGGCTGCCAACAGCTAGTGCCGCGAGGGGACTTCAAACTCCCAAATGCGCCCGAGCTGCGACGAACTTCCACAGTGACGGGCTGACAAAAATATTGCAACATTTCACGCGATTGCACTACGAACGAGTCCGACACCGATACCGAAACCTCACCTCACCTCACCTCACCTCACCTCACCTCACATCATCGTACCCGAATCGGATTCGCTTTCGGAATGGGAATGGGAATTGCTATTCGAATCCGAATCGGAGTTGATATGAAAATTGAAATTGCAATCGAAACCGAAATCAAAGCGCGGCAACAAAAGCGCAATACCAAAGTGCGACGAATTGCCCACACGTCCAGAATATTTAAACAAGCGCCATGGAACTGGCAGCGCCAACACTGCTGGCTTTTAACGTTAAACGTCACATTCGAGAGCGGCGCGCGTCTTCGGATTATGTAAGACGATTACCTTTACGCTGCCGCTGCCGCTGCTGACATTACGTCGCGGTCTAACGAGTTCAATTGCTCGATTTGTCATAATTAGGATTTTAGGTCTCACCGAAAGGGGCTGCTAAGACGACCAGCTGTCGCAATCGAGGGTGAAAGTGCGCTTCACGTCGTGCACTCTTTGCTGCCGGCCGACTGCCAGTCCGGTGCAATTGACCAAATTTATGACGGCCAGTAACCTCAATCGCTTCCACATGCCAATCACGTATTTTCGATGTTTTCGTTCGCCTTTTTTCTTTCAATTATTTTTGGTTTTCCTGAAGAAGAAAAAGAAAAAAATAAAACTGGATAGTATTAAGCGATGTTTGGCATTTCTTTGAGGGAGTGCAAAATATATTTCGTGGGAATTTTCGCGAATTTGAATCGAATTTCGAAAAACATTGGACACCGAAGCGGTGCGCTCTTTAAGCCAGATTGTGGAACTTTTCGGATCTTACGTTTTATAACGGGTAATTACATTTCTCCACTCAAACTAAACCACCCCCCCATTCTTGCCTTCGCTGTCCTCGCTGTCATCCCCTTTTTACTCTATTTACACTAAAAAAATACATCAAAATTTTCCGCGGCTAGTTCGATCATGTCTTTTTTGTCATGATTTTCTGAATGAATTTTCATTTCCCCATCCCCGGATGTCATGCCATATCATGGATATCAAGCAGGATCTTTAAACTTCCATCTAAATACTATGAATGAACATTTTGAGGGAACAGTTCCTCAAAATTGCGCCCCAGGCCGATCACCCGGCGAATGCATTATCCTCATCCGCCAAAAAAAAAAACTTAAAGTTTAATTTCGAAATTCACCTTTTTTCCAAAAATATTTTCGAAAAACTTTTTCGTGGGATGAGTCTTCGTTTGGTTCTCCATCGCCTTCTCCTTGCTTCGTCTCTTGATTTTCTGAAATTACTGGCAACAACATCAGTCAAGATTGAACGCCGCGTCGCCACGTCCCTTCTTGATTTCTTGATTCATTTGCAATTTGTTGCCCTCAACAGCGATCAACGCGGCTGCAACACGAATTGCCAACCGATAAGTGCCCTGTTCCGACATTCCGACGTTCCGACATTCCGACGTTCCGTCGTTCAATCGTTCAATCGTTCAATCAACAACCTTTTGACTAATGTGTTGGTATTGAAGATGACGCGCGGGCGTTGGTCGGAACGCAGTTGGCTTCTGTTTTTGGGGCCCGTTTCTTGGTTACGCTCCGATGTACTGCCCCCGTCCCCGTCTGTCCTGTTTGCGTAATAACATTCAATCAATTGGATGACCGATGTCATGTTAAAACCTGAAGCCCTTACTGACGAGCGTTGGGTGGATTGCAACGGTCGACGGCGAACGGCGAACGGCAAAACGAGCCGGGTAAATGACCGAACGGCGAGCTGACGAGCCTGACGGGTTTGCATCCGTTTGTTGAAGGCAAGGAGGATAATGATGATTGCAGCTAAATTATGAGGCAGTAGCAAGCAATCTCTGTTGAGCAGGAGCATCAGAGAAAGTGTAATCAAAAGACGCGCACGAAAAAGGGAGGCATCAATACAAGCCATCCAGCCATCCAGCCATCTGTATACCATACCATCCATCCGCTCAGGCACTCAACCAACCATCAATCCATCCCAGACCCTCTCCGTTCTCGAGCTAGAAGAATGAATTTACCCCACGGTAGTGGAGTGGAGTGGAGTGGAGCGGAGTGACATGGAGTGGCGTGGCGTGGCGTGGATCGGCCTGGACTGGACTCAACTGGACTGCAGCTGATTGGCATGTAGTAATTGCAACTGCCACTGCCATTCCCACTGCCACTGCAACTGCCAACGTTCACAGATGAACATTTCGCACACCACCCGCCGTTGGAGCTACTGCGTAGCCACCTGCGGCTCTTAATTCTGTTCTCGTCGACTTTTGTTTTTCCGTCCAGCCTCACCTGTATTTAAATGCTACCGCAGCGGCAACATTGCTCCAGCTATTTACCCATAATGAGTGCAAAAACAAAACAAAAAGAATAAAGCACAAAAAAAATGGAATGGGCGCAAGGTTGGAGCATCGTAAAAAAAGAAAGAAAAAAAAAAGATCGCCGCACGGGATATTGTCTCGATGCAGCAGATGAGCTCGCCTGTTGCCTCCGCATGCAAGCACGTACGTACGTTTATCTCTTTCGTTTATGGCCGCGGGCCATTTCATCTTCCTTCTCTCTTCCAATCCATTCCATTCCATTTCATTCCGTTCCGTTCTGTTCTGTTCTGTTTATTCGTTTTCTTTTCTGCGGGACTTAATCTTCTGTTTCGGCCCAGCTGAGACCAACTTTCGGGTTTTTCGTTGAGATTCCTTCTGGAGCGAACGTCGCGACGCAGAATTTCGTAACATTTGAATTTTGCGGATGCCCAGCAAACTGCGGCATAACATGCGATAACTGGCAACAGATCTCTCAGCAACTCAGAGATTTACAGGGACACAGTGATGAGCTGGAGCTCCTCGGCGCGTTATACTTTAGCAAACCTCTTGCCAATTTATTTAGTTTGAGGCATTTTTGTGGTAATTCCATGAATGAATTTCGTTTTTGAGCCAAACGATCGCTCTCCCATGCCCACCGCTTTCACTCCCCGCCACGGTCGCATCCTGTTACCAGTGAATTTTGGCGGCGCTTTTCGACAACAACCAAAAAAGACCCTCTCCGAATTGGAGTGGATTTCATGAGTAACAAATAGACGAATTCGTTAGTGCCTATGTATGTGATTGAAAGCACATCACTTTGGTGACATTTTTAGTGTCATATTAAAGTTCTCTATAGGTTCTATAGGTGGATAAGCAGGTCGAAGCAATGCACATAGTGGTCCAACCGAAATAAAAGGCTTGAATGTCAAACGTGACAGTGACAAGCAAGGGCTTATATGAGGTAAGACAGATGACTCCGATCATTCAATGCTGCTTAAGGACATGACGGGGTCGGGGGCTCAATCGAATTTCGGGGCCCCCTGTAGAATAAATAATAGTTGCAACGGATATCCGGCCGCTATCCGGTATCTGGCCGGGATAGGCCATCATTCGAGAGATATTTCATTGCATACGGTGCAAGCACTACTAAAAAGTGTGCTGTGCCAATTTAATCTCGTTCGAAATATTCCCTACCAAACGGCAACGCTCAGGATCATTGCTACGTGGTTGAATATGTCCTTAAAGCCACCAAACGCCTACACCAATATTATAAAAAAAAAAGCGGGTAGGATACACTTATCCGTTGCAACAATAGAAAAATGTGACTAAAGAGGAAAAACTTCTGCAATGATCAGGGACGTGAATCGGGTGGAAAATTTGCTCGGTTCGGTTTGACGGTTCGGCGATTCGAACCTTGTTTGAACTTTTGGATTGGTTCGTCAAATCGGTTTTTCTACTTCTTTGAACCGGGGTTTCGGTTCGGTTCATCGGTTCGGGCTCCCACTTCTTTCGAAATTTTTTTTATCATTTAGGGGCTCGCTCCAGTTCTGTCAGAAATGAAAAACTTCATATAAAAAACGCTTCAGAAATGAATCAGAAATTTTCTGAAGTGTTTTTTTATATGAAGTTTTTCATTTCTGTTTCGTTTCTGACAGAACTGGAGCGAGCCCCTTAGGGTTAAAATTTGCACAATAAAAAGATAGTGCTGTTTACCTTACTCATATTGGAGAGAGATAGTATCGATACTAATTTTATAAGAATATCGACCTCGATTTTTGTTATTTTTGGCCTATGGGAGCGACCATCGTGCATGGTTGCAGGCAAAAATGCAACCCTGCCCCTTTACGAAAACGGGGTTCGGTTTTCGGTTCGGTCCAAGCATTTGTAAAAAACTTCGGTTCGATTCTTCAGCAGATAAAAGCGGGTTTTCACTTAAAAACCCGTTCACGTCCCTGGTTATGATTGTATATCATTTTAAGCAGGGTATACTATTTAGTTTTTCACTTATTTTGTGTTTGTGGCAATTCTTGGAAGGTATTTACTTCAAAAACTTGGTGCATTTTTTTTTTTGAGTTATGGCCCGAAATATGGGGCAAAGTAGAGAAAATTGCCTTTTTTCACATTTTGAGCCATATCTCGGAAACGCTACTTAAATCCATCAAACTCATTGACCTTTTTGGAATGAGGGAGCCCTTAGCTAACATAAAATAACCAATAGAAAAAAAGTGCATGAAAAATTTTTTTTTTTTAACATTGTGTAATAATTTAAGAATATACATATGGGTATTTCCAGGAAAAAGTAAACTTTTTGTCACGTCCGAACATATCTAATTGCCTTTCTGATCGGCATAAAAATTTCATAAGTATAAAATTTCGGAAGAGCTGCACGATTAAAGTTAGAAACAAAATTACTATTTTCCACATTCTTCAATTCGGGACTTAAAATTGATAAAGTAACTGTAACGTCCGTTTGGAAATACCCATATATAAAAGACAAATCATCCCTTGGGGGTCTTAAACTTACCTGCTTTAAGCTTTGAGACTCCAACTCCTCTGTCTAGTCCCAAAATTAGAGAAAAAAACTCTTCTATTAAAATAGAGAAATTGTACGTTTTTATTTTCATCATAAATTATATATATATATATGTATATATATAGATATATATATATATATATATGTAAAAATTTTGTTGGAAAAAAATTCTTTCTATTTGGGCTAGTAAGTAGTTTTAATAATTAATTAGGAAGAACTGTAGTCGTTTCTATTAAGGATTCTATTTTTACTGAATAAAAGACTTCAAAGCGTTTTAGAGTTCAATATAATTTTTTTTGTTTTCGTCATATTTTTCGTTAATTTACTTTCGTTTTGGGCTTATTGAAAAAAATTGAAAAAAAAAAATTCCTTAATTCTAATTCATTTCCCGAAGTAGAGTAGAAGATAAAAGGATAAAATTGTTTTTTACTTATTTTTTTATGATAGAAGAAAATATTTTGTAGAGTTGGTAGAAACTTTATGTATTGATATATATACATATATAAGTGTATATATGTATATATATACATATTTTGAATCAAGTTTAAGGATTAACAATCTTTACTGGCTACGATAGTTCGAGTATTCATAATTCAAATAAATAATTTACAGTTTTTTTTCATTTTGAGAGTTTCGTTGTGGCATCGAGCAAAGAGCATAAAAATCGCAAAATCAAATTTTATATACTTATCATGTTTCAAAAAAGCTCTGTAAATATTCTCATAACTGATTGTCTCTTTTAGCTCAAGCGGCAAAAACCAAAAAAAAAAAACAATATCCGATCTGCAGAGCAGTAAATACGCTCATTTTATTTGAAAAACGCTAAACGCTTAAGAGCTTAAATAAAAAAGAAAAAAATTCACAGCTGCTGCGTTGACTTAATATTAAGCTAAGTTCCATGGGTTCTTATTTTTTGTCTAAAAATATATATCGTATATCACAATTGTGCGTTCCCTCTAGGGTTGCCAATGCGTCCGAACTTTCGTTGTTTTCCTTTCCTCGACTAAGCTTTGTTAGGAAAGCGCTGCATATGTTTCTACAGCTTTCTTCATAAACATTGTTGCTGGTCCCTTGAGACATTTCCGCTTTGCTACATGTATCATAGGAGTTGAGGAGGGAAGCAATGTGTATATATGTAAATATATAGCTATATAAATATACATATATGAAATCTGTCATTGCCAGGCCCGTAGAGGAATTTCGGGGCCCCGTTTTGATAAGTGCAGTCCAAAAAATAAAAAAAAAACCAGATAAATGAAAATGTCGTAAGCCAGCTTTGGACAGAACTGTCAAGCAATTCGGGTTCCCGCTTACGGAGCTCTGGGCTCATTCGAAACATCTGGACGCCCGGGCGAAATTTTCCTCTCTACAGGCCTCGTGACTGCAACCTCATTGGCAAACCAATTGCATTTTAGACTGAAAATCATTGCGGGATTGTTCAAAAAGTTCGTGTCTCATTTTCAGCTTTTCAGTTCTCGCTTTTTTCTTTTGTTTTTGATTTTTTTGGTTTTTTTTTTTTTAAATATTTTTCTTTGCATATTTTACGTTAAAAGGCATCTTCTTTAAAATGTTTTTAGGCATTTTATTTGCTTTTACGTGTAAGAGTTAAAAGTTATTTAAATATTTGTTAATTATTACTTGAGTATAATTTACCTGAAAAGCGTTATAAAAATACATATTATTTGGAAGCGTTCTTTTCAAAGTTAAAGAGAATTTTCATTTTCTTTAAATTTTTTTTGTTCAATAAGTTACGTATGTATGTTTGTAAGTATGTAAGTATCTCTTCGTTGTCGATCATAATTTTGATTAAATTGTAGATAAAAATTTTTCGATAGTGTTGATTTTGGTAAATATAAAAAATTTGCTGAAAATTTTCTCAATTGATTCCATATAATGACTTATTATTTAATTGAATTTATTTGCATTACAAAATTATTATATATTATTTTTTTCTTTTCGTTTTGAATTAAGTTATTCAAAGAGAGGGAAGAAGAATTTGCAAGCATTTAATGCTTAATAAGACTTCTCGGAAGCAATAAATCTCAAAAAGGAATTTGTTTTTGTCTTTCAGCGCTCATCGATAGCTACGTACATATGTATGTATAAATATCGTTAATGTCTTTAAAATTGTATGTATATACAAAACAGAAAAAAGAAGCATTGATTCTTTATTTTGTTTTTTTTTTTAAGTTCATCCTTAGTCGGTACTTAAGCTTTAAGAGAAAAATCGTAAAAATTTCAATTACTCTAAAATTGAAGTCTATAAAAAAGTGTAAGGCACCTCCGTGTGACGGAAATTAATGTTTTCTTTTTAATTGCTTTCCATATTCAATTGCTTTTTTTGGGTTAAGAGTTCGCTTTTGATTTCGTTTTTTCTTTTTTTTTTTTTTTTCTTATACTAATTGTATTTTAATATTTATTAATTAATAAAGTACATATTGGAGCGTATTATTCTAGCTGAGCTTTGATTGAATGTAGGCATTTAAAATAAAAGACGTCCTTCTACAAATGGAGAAGAGGAGAGAGACAGAGAGACAGACAGAGAAGAGAGAGGGAGAGAAAAAGAGAGCGAGAGAGAGTGAGAGAGAGAGATGAAACAAGCGATCAGCGATCAATCAGTTATTCAAGTAATCCATGATGCAATCTATCAATCAATCAACCAGTCAACCAGGGGCCTTAGAGTAGTGTCCGGCACGACCATTGCGATTCTACATTAGGCGATAAAACGCTGAGAGACATATTGATTGAAGCACGACGAAAGGCCGTACAGGAGAGAGTCAAAAAGTCCTCTCTGTTCCCCGCCGGGCCCTGGGCCGGGCCATAAAATATCTTGCCAAAGATCGCCAGGACTATGCACATTTATGCTTCCTCACTTTCACTGTTTATTTATTCTATTTTTTTTCTCTTGATCATGTCTCAGCTTGAGCTGAACAGACTCACAGGCGACGTCGCGACGTGTCTATTGAATATTTAGCTATTTTGAGTCAATAAATTTTTTATGCCATTTTTTCGATTTTAGAAATCTAATTTAGGTTTTTCTCTTACTATCAGACTCCCACTTAAGTATCCAAGACTCCTCAAGAGCGAAGGGGGTCCCTCCACCTTTCGACATTTTCCGCTCTTTAACAAAAGCGATGGATGAAATTGATTTTGAAATGAAAGTCTCCAAAGAAGAAATTGTTTACCATAAGCGATAACATTGAGACCTACAGTTTATATGCCGGTTTCGATAGCTGACGGTCGTGCAATAGCCAATCTTTCATATGCCTGCTACACTCTTAACTCGTCGTCCGTTCGGATGGCATCAGATCCTTCGAAATTGTCATATCGTTCCGGAGCATTAAGTGGAATGCAATCATGCAAGTGTAACGGAATCGAAAAAGATAACTCTGCACAACGTTAGCGTCTAGGTCAATATCAATCATGCTCGTACACGTGCAACGAGCAGGCATGCCAAAATTCGAGGCGTATAAGAAAATGAATTGCCCGTGCTACCCTTACATATGGAGGCGATTGAAACAGGCTGACGCGGGTCGAGAAGACCAAGAGAAAGTAAAGAAGAAGAATAGCAATAACAACAATAACACCGTTTGCTATCTCCCTGAATTATGACCACCTGTGAAAATCTAATAAAGCCGCACAAAAACCGAACGCGCGTTGTAACAAGCAAGAAATACAAAGGACATCCTTGCAACTTTCAGGACATGAAAACATTCAAACCAGAGAGCTGTATACGGAACGGCACGGAATGGATTGTATATCCTGTCGAATGAAGTGACTGACGAAGCCGAGCAGATGACGATGAGGAACGAATGGAGAGGAAGCTTTCCTATGCTGCGTATATGCCTACGAGTCGTATGTTCTCTTTGACCGACGTGACGCGTCTTGCCATGCCGTGCCGTGCCGTCTCTTAGCGATTAAATGCGGTTGTTGGGTGCCATGGATGTTTGACGGAAAAACGTTTCCGTATCCGTATCCTTAGCATTGCGCTTTAAGTTTACGTGTTTTTGAAGTTGTCAAATTTTTTGTGTTTTTCCTCTTCTCTTTTTTTTCTGGCATTGCTGTCGAAAATTTACGACAAATTTGCCGTCCGGCGAAATGACCGCAAGGTGACACGATGAGAATGAGGAGTTAGGAGTTAGGAGGATACGTGAAGATAGCCAGCATTGCAAAAGACGGTGAAGAAAAATACGCTTTTGCAATAAGCTTGGCTTTTAGATTGCGTTTTTTTTTTTTTCTTTTTTTTGTGTTAATCGTAAAATGTGTCAGACAGAGAGAGGTCCTTCCAGCTGACTTGCCGGAAATATGCTTAGCCGAAATATGCACTTCACGATTGCGACACCAGTTAGCGATGCGATGAATTGGACAACCAGGTGGTGAGGACACTGATGGCGACAATGGCCACAGAAATTTCAATGGCCATGCTGATGATGATGGCTATGAGATATCGGGTATGGGAATGAGAAAGGAGCAACCCACAAGGCAATGAATAAGGAATTCCAGCTTTAATTGCATCATAAATTACACTGGTGGGCCAAAAATTTTAAGCAAAACAATAGGGGTATTCACAAAGGCGTGTTTAAAACGTTGCAAAGCCGGAAAATCGGAAAATTGCGACTTTAAAAAAAAAAAATTTTAAACTTTTTTTGTATCTTGCACAACTTTTTAAGCAGTTCAATTGTTCCGATTTTCCGACTTTCCTATTTTCCGACGCCTTTGTGAATACCCCTAAATTATATATGTAATTCATTTCGAAAAAGTCAGATTTTGAGGCAGTTTTGGGAGTTTTTGTGACAGACCCTTGCAGTGAAGGTACCCTTAATAATAGACCAATAAATTTTTTTGGACAAGGTTGATGGCTACAAAGGATGCATAAATGCCAATTTTCGTTCAAGTCCCATTTGAATTTCGGGTGTAGGAGCCATCTTTCGAAAAACGCCCTTCTGCCACGCCCACTTTTCCAATTTTTGGAAATAATACTACTGGCCTTTAAACATGTTCAAATATCAAGTTTCATCAAAATATCTTGAAAAACTTCAATATTAGAGCAGTTTTTGTGATTTTCGTAACAGACCCTAGTACTGGAGGTACCCCTAGGAATGGTCCGATCGGGTCCATTCTCGAACTTGTTCTTACCCATGTGCCTGTGAGTACGCATATCGAATTTCGTCAAGATAGCTCACCTCCTTCGATAAGAAAACTGTATACAGACAGACAGACGGACATGAGTAAAAAAAAAGTTCGAGCATGGAAAAGTGGGCGTGGCAGAAGGGCGGTTTTCGAAAAATGTCTCCTACACCCGAAATTCAAATGGGACTTGAACGAAATTTGGCACTTATGCTTCCTTTGTAGCCTTAAACATCCTTCCAAAAACTTTCCTTGATCGGTCCATTTTTAAGGGTACCTCCAGTACTAGGGTCTATCACAAAAATCCCAAAACTGCCTTAAAATCGGACTTTTTCGAAATATTTTAATGAAACTTAGAATTTGAGCGTATATTTAAGCCTCCAATTATAGTTCAACAAAAATTGGAAAAGTGGGCGTGGCAAAGGGGCAGTTTTCATAAAGAAATCTATCAAAAGTCGGTATATGGGGCCCCTTATGGCCTTAAACACCTCTTGATATTAAAAATTATTTGAACATGTGAGTCTGTGTCGGGTATTTAATTGTCAGGCTCGCCTGACTATAACACCCTTACTTGTTTTAATTTGAAAAGGAAATGGCCTGTCAATTATTCGATCTTATTGTGACTAGAAAAATTCGCTAGTCACCAAAGACTGCCATAATGGCTGGTCACATATTTCGATGGCGACCTACTGACTACAGGGTAGTTTCAATTTAAGATTAAAGTAGTAAAATAGCTAGAACAAGAAGAAACTCAGGAGGAAATATCACGATGACAATAATGAGCAATGATTTCAGCATGGCATTGGACCTTGGAGCCGCGACTATTCCTGATTCTATTCCGAAATTGGCATTGGCGTTAGCACATGACATGTGAAATGGGTTTGGTCGCTGAAATTTGGAGCAGGTGGCATTATGCGAGATGGCAGTGTGATTAGGTGCATAAAAGTCCCGCTGGGAATAAAGTTTCAGTATGAATATGAGTACTCGAAATGGTAAAACAGGTGATCTCCAGTTTTAAAGGCCTTTGCTTTCAGGCTAACTAGACAGAAAAGAACATGCTTACATTAAATAAAAATGCAACGGAATAAATGAAAAAGTGGCAATAATTAAAGAAGAAACGGTTTGTGTGTGTAGCAGACTCAGGGAGGTTGAGGCTTTGCTTTGATTATTTGTAGATATGCATGCATGTTGCACTCTACTGCTGGAACTGAGTGAATGGCTCGCTGACACGACACGACACGACACGATATGACACGATATGATACGAGGGAGCAAAGGCGGCACCCGCTATAATGTGGCGCCCAGCCAACGGGAGCTTTTCGTCCTTAGCGTACTGCAATGCAGATTGCGGCAAAGTTTGACCCCAATTCGCGAGGAAACATTTCGTCAGAAACAAAGCCGGCGTATGTTAAGCACGAAAATTGCTATAGAAGTTTGCTCGCAGCAATCTGACAATCCACCCAATCGTCCAACCGACCAACCGTCCAACCCACCATCCGACCAACCGACCAATCGGCCGGACAGCAACTAATTCTGAAGGCAGTTTGCAAAACAAAATTAGCTTACGCGGTGAATCTTCTTCGAGCCGCATACACGATTCATCATCGAGCACGACGAAAGTCCCCCCATAAATCTATGAGCTCCACCGCTAGGACAAGTGACTGTCGCACGCAAACGCTCTCGGCTGCTGGCCGCGGATGCGATGCTACAGCATTTCACGAGGCCCGAGTGCCATCCGCGGGCGCACTTTACCACGTCAGCGAGAACGCGAAATTAGTCAATTTCAATTGTGGCAACAGCGGCAAGGGGGGCTGCAGGGGGTTGTGTTGGTGTTGGTGTCGGTGTTGTTTTTGGGGCGATGCTGTGGTGTGGATTGGCCGAGATTTCTGCAACAAATTGCTGCACGGCATCTAATCCCAGCGAGAGTCGAACAATGCCAACGCCGAACTCGCATTCGCACTGGCATTTCCAACGGCAAGTCAGTCAGTCAGAGAGACAGACAGACTGGCAGGCAGGCAGGCAGGCATTTAGCCAGTAAGGCAGTCAGTCGCTCCACAAAACGGAAAGCTTGCGTGCCGAGCGCATAGAATGAACTAACGGCCGCTGCAATTTGACATAAATCTTTGGGCGCTGCACGCGCGTCCATCTAGTTTATCACTTGCCATTTCGAACTCCCGTCGCCGTCGCCGCCACCATCGCTACCGCCACCGCCACCGCTGCTATTGCATTCGCTTGTATTCGGCGATAATGGATTGCACCGAATTTCGTCGCGGGAATTATTGCGCACGATTGTGCAAGCGATAGACTCGGAGAGGGCAGATGACTCCTGCCGGAAGTGCCGAATCCAATTTGACACTCAACGAAGACCACAACAACAAGACAATGCAGTAGTTCGCGTTGCTCTCAATTCATCAAACGCCATTGCTTATCACCCGATTGCGTTCGAATCTCATTTTGCTTTGCTGCGGCATCAGCGGCAGACGGGGATCGGATAGCTTAGGTGTTTTATATGTAGAACCTAGTATGTATGTAGAATCGTAACTATTCAGTTGAGGGTTCGGGAGGTCTACAAGCCTGAGAGATAATCCAGCCTTTAAAACACAGTCCAAATAACCACTGAAGGGGAATAAAAAAATATTTAAAAAAAAAAAAATTCCATTAGTTTCCAGTTTCATTGATGAGTGAGGGCAAAGGGGGTTCTTTAAAAGCATGTAATATTTGACGTAACATTCTTAGCGAGTGCTAGCAATATTTAAAAATAGATGGCAAAAATGAATTGAAAAAGAAAACTGAAGGAAACAGAAAGTAACGTGTAAGAGAGCTAATCTCCGGCAAGCCCTAATTTAATAAGTATACCCAGTTCCCCTTCCCTATGTCTCGAATTTGAAGCTTCAATGAAACGTTTCCGAACGCAAGTTCAAAAAAAAAACCTTCCCTAATTCTGGGCATATGTGCCATGGCTGTGGAAGGACCAAACCCATCATTATGGAGGATATATCTCTCCTAGTCCTTCAGTGGTCTACCAATATTTAGCCTTGAAAGGTAGCTAAAGAAGTAGTCTTAGATTGACTGCAAATAGCTTGTGAACAGGCCTGCAGTGAGGGGGCTGGAAATGGGGGATTTTCCCCCGGGCCCTTGATTTCTCAAGGGGCCCACAATTGGCCAAGGGATTTTTTTTTTTTTTTTTTGTTTGGTCGCACATTTCTGTGAGGACCCCGGCAAAAAATCCCCTGGGCCGTAAATTTCTCTCTACGGGCCTACTTGAGATCATTAGAGATGTTGCTTGTTCAGCTTAAACCATATGAAGCGAGAGAGTGATGCCGAAATTCGATAAATTTCCCCAATATAGAAGGATTTTTTTTTTTTTTTTTTGGATTTTCGTTGAAAATTAAAATCTCTCCAAGCCTATTGAAAACGACGCAAGGAAGATAACTATTTGTAGCAAGTGATCAAAAAGCTGCCGCAAAATACTGACAACACTGGTGGCAGACCATAAATGTTCTAATGGCATGATGACCTCCGAGCGGTCTCGATATTTCGCTCGTCTCGACGCCAAAGAGCAGAGAGACATCATAATTGATGTGATTTGAAGGAAATAAAAACGAAACTGTTCAAATGAAATGAATTAAAATGAAACCAAAATGTGGAGCAAATCAAATAAAAACAACAGAAATTATTTTTTTTTTAATGCGAAAATAATGCATTCATATTTTGTTTTATTAAAATCTTTAGAAAAAATTCTCATTCCATTACAAAAATAAGTGAGTTTTTCGTGTATGCAGTTGTGGCTGTTGTTATTGTTTTTGTTGTTGTTGTTTTAGTTGTATTTATGCATGTGTGCATGCCTGTCTACAGATGTGTGAGTATGTTTTACCACCCAGCAGTTATTTAGGAAGTGCATTACCAAAGTAATGCATTTTTTCATCGATGAAATAGGAATGCAAAGTAAATTGAACAAATTTGCATGGAGAGGTAATCGAAAAGGTAATGTGTAGCCGAATATGTTCACTCCCAAAGCAAAGCGGTACATACTTCTATAGCATTACTTGAGAATGCAAATGGTAATGCATTACAAAATCAAGTATTTTCGATTACTTTTCGTACAACTGGTAATGCAAATAATCATACATTACATTCGATAGGACACCGCCGTATTAAAAATAATCGATTCTGTAATGCATAAACAGTACACCTTTTGAATTACTTTCTGCCTTACCATCGGTTACAATTAACTGCTGGGACCAGTGTCGCCACACCATAAAAAATCTGATTCAAATTAAACAATTTTTTTTTTCCAAACTACAAAGGACCTCTTCTGGGTCTGTCAGTGGCTGCGTAATTGTGTGTTTGTGTGTGTGTGTCTGTGTGTGCTTTACGATTAAAAATAATAATAGCGCAATAGCGTATTATCTACAACTAATTAAACCAATAATAATTTACTTTTTAAATTAATGAGTAACAATTTCAATAAATACAAAATTTTTTAAAATAAAAAATAAATCTACATATTTCAGTTTATATATATATATATATATATATATATATATATATATATACTTGAATGATCGAATATAGTGGGACAAACGAAAAAGTTTGCAATCGAATTTCTTATTTTCAACTAATAAAGACTTTAAAACTACAGAAAACAAGATTTTTGCCTGATCATCCTGAAGGATTCGCGCTGGTGTTTTGTGTGTCTCTTTTGATTTTTTATACAATTTGTTTTTGTTTTGTTTTTCCTTTTTTTGCTTCATTTTATGAAAAAATAATAATATTAATAATAGTTATAATAATAATAATAATAATAATAATAAATAATAATAAGAGAAGAAAACACGTTGATTTCAAACTTGAACTCGAAAACTTGAACAGAAAAACGAAAATTCGAAATCAAAAATTAAATAAAAATTTCATTTTCAACATTGAAATAATTTCAGGGAATGATCAAGTGGGATTCTTAAACTAAGCGCCTTAATTTAGTTTAATTCAATTAAAACCGAATGATCATAAATTTTGTTGGTTTTGTTTTTTTTTTCCTATTATTTCTTTGAGCCCTTGGGAGAATTCTTTGTCTTTTCAGTTGCTTAAATAACTAAAAAAAAAAAAAAAACTAAAAAAATTTCAAACACGAAAATTATTTTCGCATCATAATACAAATAATTACGAAATTGCCTTCAATCGCTAATCAATTGTTTTCAATTAAAAATTGAATTTTTCAAATTGATAAATCATTTTCATTCAATGAAATGTAGCAGAAAACTATGAGTGATTTGTTTGATTTTTTCGTTTTTTTTTTTTTGACTCGTTTTCGAAATTCCTTAACTTGAACCTATGAGTAAATGTGTACTTGAATTTTTTTGAACTCATTTTCACACACACTTAAATGAAACTAAAATTACTTTTAACGAAATATTTAATTAAATTAAATGATACTTGCATAACTTAAGGAGCAAAAGATAGACATATGTATTTATGTATATGTATGTATAAAGAAGCGTAAAATAACAAATAAATTAGATTTTACAATAATTCAATTGAAAATGCGTGGGTCGGATTCGCAATGAAATTTCATTTTACAAAATCAAATTAATTAATCAAAAACAGTTTCATTAAATTATTAATTAAGTGCTTCTGAATTGAATAACTATGAATGCTATGAATGGTGAGATTGTGCCTTAATATTGTTGTTTCTTATGCTCCGAGGTCGAAACCAGGACAAACCAAATCGATCGGATAACATTTTCAGTTCACTGATTCTTGATTGAACTTGATTTGCAAATTGAATGTTCACTCAAAAGGTCGAATGAGCCTTGGCTTTCATTAAAAAAAAAAAATTTTAAAAATTAAAAAATACTAAACAGTTCAAATCAGTGGTTTTATTACGCATAAGTTGAGTTACTTAAGGGCGTAGCTAATGCCAGATTTAAAATGTTAATAATTGCAAGGCAACGCTAGAAAAAAATCTTTCATGAAAAAAAGGAAATCTTCTATTACGGACCCAAGGTCAATGATCTCTATTAATGGCTTGAAGAGAGTTTACTCTAAATCGCAAGCAACATTTTGGAGTCGTTGCTTTACAATTGACAACAAGTGGCATTATTCATAACTGAGTGCTAAGATATTGATTGCTGTTTTCGATTTAGGATTGCCAAAATTTTTGTGAGAGTTTTCTTCATATTATCAGACATTTATGGTCCTCAGATGCAAGCTGAATTTATTGAATACAATTGTTTTTCCAATCGAAATGTTCTTGTCGATTTTTCAATTATTTTTCCCGGCAATGGCAACGGCAACGGAGCATTGCAATGAACTAACTTCTCTGAAATGTGAATTAATCTCTTGAAAAAATTATTAAAGAAATGAAATGTAATAAATATTTCTCAGTCTTGGCAGAGAGATTTTTGGAGTGAGAATAGAGGGTAGAGCGGTTGTCTGATCGATTGCTGAAACCTGCATGCATAAAAGGGAGAGCGTCTAACTATATTGATTATTGATTATTGATAGGCCGGCAGCCAGTTTGGCTGGCCGGTAGTCACCATTTTCGATGTGTTCCTTTTTTTTGTTACCTTTTCAATTTGAAATAGAGAGAAAAGAGCACTCAAAACTTACAAATAAATTTCGATACAAACGAATTTGAACGCGTCGTCGCAGTCATCGAGGACCTTAAGTTGCGATGCCACTCCATGGGAGTCATTGTGCGCACACAGTCCGCATATCTATGAGCTTCGTCCCGAATGGATCGAAGCGCGTTGAGCGCACCGTTGCCACGATGCGCACCGAGCCCTCAGGCGCTCTCAGTCTTCACAACGATCGGCATTTGAGCGGCAAGATTGGCGGCAGCGGCGGCGTGCAATGGCGAGCTGCGCGACAGCTCGTCGGCGTTCAGCAGAAGTGGCAAATTCATTTTTACATCGGCCAGTAGAGGAAGCGGCGAATTTGGATCACAACCGCCACCGCTTCCGCTGCTGCCAGCACCATTGTTATTAAGCGACAAGCTATTGTTGTTGTTGTTGTTGTTTGGCGGTGCGCCTCTTTGCTGTGCCTCATAGCGTGTATGCGTACGCATATGCCTAGTGATCATGTCGCGCCGACAGGCTGCGTAGGGGCACTGGGGGCACTTGTAGGGTTTCTCGCCGGTGTGTGTTCGCTGATGCGTGGATAAATGATCGGAGCGGGAGAACACCTGACCGCAGACCTTGCACGTGTACGGTTTGACGCCGGTGTGCAAGCGCATGTGACGCGTCAGCATGTCGGAGCGCGCGAACGAGCGATTGCACACTTCGCAGGAATAGGCTTTGGCAATGTCGTTGGCGGGATTGCGCGACTTGTGCCGCGAGGCCATGTGCTTCGCCAGGCGATCGTGCAGCGAGAACATTTGCCCGCAAACTGGACAAACGTAGGCAACGTCCGAACCGGGCGGCATCTCCTCGACCACGGGCGACACGTCGAGATTGTACCGCCAGGCGACAGATTCTTTTGTCGTTGGCGAGGCAACGTCGCCCTTGACAATCGGAACGCCGACCGTTGTCGTCGCATGCGGCGCATGCGAATGCAGCGGATGCATTGGCATTTCCAATTTGATCATCGCAGCTGCAGCGGCAGCATGAGCAGCAGCGGCAGCATGCGCAGCAGCAGCAGCGTGAGCAGCAGCCGCATGGCTTGGCATATTACCGTATGGAGAAACAGGCGCTGATTTGCTACTAACATACGTCGTATTCACACCGCCGGCCATCGATACGCTGGTCATGATCGACGAACTGTGATTATGATGACTGGGCGACATAGCTGCAACGCTTGCCGTCGCTGACATGGGCTGAGAAGTTGGCGGCAGCATCATAGTCGCAGCCGGTAGCGGCGACGGTGACTTTTTGTACTTTTTGGCAGCTGAAAACGCTGTTAGCTCACTCGTTGGTGTGTTGCCGCCGCTGCCACCGCTGCGCACAGACAGATCCAGTGGCCGTTCTTGTGGCGGTGGCATTATGACGCCCGCACCGATTGCGCGCGCTGGCGATGGACTTGACCGGGCAGCCGCATGTGCCATTGTTATTGAAGAATCGCTGCGTGGCGGCGACGGCAATGTTACGGGCATAACAGCGACAGGCGATGGTGAACACGACGATTTGATCATCATCGATCCTCCTGTTACTGCCCTTACTGCCGCAGCCTCAGCTGCTGCCGCTGCCGCTGCGTCCGCTGATGCGATCGACGTCTGTGGTAAATTTAATGGCGATGTATGATCGTGCAGCACGGAGAACTTTGTCTGGCTCGTCGGTGAGATCAGATCGTCCTTCAACGACGAAGCTATCGAGGAGGGCGTATGCTGCATGGACGACGGATAGAGGTCTTGACGACGACGGAACACCTCGTTCAGGTATTTCGTATGCAGATAATAGCCGAACAGAGGAGACGGTATTGGAAAGTAGCGATCATACGGATTCGTCAAATGGGGTTCAGTCTTGATGTCAACGTGCAACGGACTTTCGTCCAGCAGTTTCACTTCATGCTGCGGCATTATAGCGTTACGCAGCGCTGTCGCGCCTGTTGTGCCGGCACCCATGGACTGCTGGCAATCATGTTGCAACAATTGCAACGGACTCATGCTTATGCGTGGACTATTGTTGGCGGTCGTGTCGCCACCGCTTTGCGAGAGGCCGCCTTCGGAAAGCTCAGCGTCATCGGCTTCTTCGCCGCTGGCGGTGCTCAGGCGTTTAAGCGACGGATAAATCTGCTCAACGCTCTGGTTAACCGAGCCACCGCCACCGCTACCGCTATTCTGTCGCTTCGCTCTCATCTCTTTCGATTTGCAATTGTTGCTCGTCTTGTTCTTGCGATGAGGCTTGCTCTCATTCTTTACCGTTGTTAAATTGTCCACGTCGGTGACACCGGATAACTCGCCGTCATGAAATTCATTTTCAACTTTAGCATCAATGTCACCATCGGCTTCTAATTCGCCGTCAACATCGGCATCAGCATCGCATCGCATCGGCATCGCCATCGTTGCTCAGTACTTCCGATTTAATGTGATCGCTATAATTCATTGGAACACTATCGTCCTCGTTGTTGTTGTTATTGCTGTTGCTTGTTGTTGTTGTTGTTATTATTGTGCAATTTATCCAAGACAGCGGATAAGCATTTCCGTTTCCGTTGCTTCCACGGCACATTATTATTGGCAACAAATGGCTGATTATTGTTGTTATTGTTGTTGCAGCTGATGTTGTTGTTGCTCTTTTTGTTGCTGTTATGAATAGCAGCATTAACCGTGTTGCCGGTGTTTAAGCAATTAGCGACAGCATTCATCTGATGCTCGGCGGCGGCAACGGCAGCAGAAGCGGCAGCAGCCACCGCAGCTTGATGCTGCAGGCTCAATGCCAATGGCAAATGCTGAGGCAATGGATACGGCAGCTGCGACGACGGATAGGGCGCGTAGTTCGGGTGCGGCGGCGGCAGCGGTGCATGATGATGCGGCGTCGTTCGGTGATGATGGTGATGATGGTGGTGATGATGGGTGCTCGCGTGGTGCCCCATAGGGTCGGAGCCTTCTGCCATAGTCATCAGGTCGAGAGAAGAAGAAAAATTTTCGCTCAACAAATCAAAAATTCGACGTTTGCTCTCTTCGTGTCTCAATTCGCCGCGTTAGTTACACATGAGAGCTTATATTCGGGATAGCTCCGACAATAGACGATAGACGTTCTGAAAAGAAAAAATTCAAAAGAAAAAAAAAAATTAATAAATTAGTCACAAATCAATCGAAGAGAAAATGAGAGAGCGGAAAGAACGAACTAACTACTTAACGTTAGGATATTTTGATGGCGCGGACCATCCCTATAAGCCCGTGTGCTTAGTGCATACATTATCCAACAAACATAGAATTTCTTAGTCAAGAGGATGAAGACAAAGAAAACGAAGAAGAAGAAGAAGAAGAAGAAGGCCTTGCAGGAACTCAATAAAAATGAATTCTTGGCAAGTTGAAAAGTGGAAAAAAGCTTGACCCCATACCGAGAAGGATGAACCTAAAAAAAAAAAAAATATATATAAAATTTTTTGCAATAACGCCATCAGTTTGAGGTTTTGGAGAAGTCAACAGAACGAACACTCGGAATCTGTTGGGGCGATAAATTTTGGTTCCTCAGTTCGTTTTTCACGCCACGTTGCACTCTGCGACGCTCAATGGTTCCACCAATTTCTTTCGCCGCTGCTGTCGCGATGTTGGCGGCAGCAACGGCAGCGGCAGCGACAGCGGCTTCGGCCATACGCAGTCGGGAAGCGTATTTTATTTTTCCGCAGAGCTTTATGGTGCGCAAATTTATTGCATTTCTCTGACCAGAAGCGGCAAACGGCTGCCTTGACCATTGCGCCGCAAGTTCACATACTTCCGACTTGAACGAACGCACCCAAAGTATGGAGGAGAAACGAGCCACCACCATCATTCGTGGGTCGGCTAAGCGCCAAAAACAAAATCCCAATTCATCCGAATGCTTAAGACATTGAATTTTTTTTTTTTTTTTTTTAAGGCAAGGAATATGTAGCGCGGCACTATAGTGGAGTTAAGTATTCGTCACTTGAAATTTTCTCTCAGTGCATTAAAGTGTGACTTTATAAGCGAGACGTGGTCGCAAGTTAAGCAAAGTTCCGGTACTTAATATGAAAAAATAGGATAAAAATTAGGATGAAAAAATGCGAAAAAGAAAAAAGTGCGGAAGCAGTCAAGACAGGAGACATCGGAGACACGTCGGAAAAAGTGTGAAATTACAAGAAAATACAACAACAACAAAAAGAGGGAAAACAAAAATGAATTCAAAGAAGAACTTTGAACAAGCGAGCATGCTGTAACGTTAAATTAAAGCAGTAAGTCCAGTGCAGTCCGATTCAGTCCGATTCAGTCCAGTCCATTCCCTTGCCTCCCTTCTTCGCTGCAACGTGAAATTGCCTAGCCTGGCCTTGTCTGTCTCCACATTGTCGTCCATGACGACGACGTAATCCTCGTTCGCCCCATAGCGCGGCACATCCGCCCATCCGCCCTCCGACAACGATGAGAACAACGACGAAAGTAACGAGGACGTTTGCTGCATTGCGCTTATCCCCGTGATATATGGATATTGTGTACACGACCGAAGGCAAAGAAACAAATCGGTACGTAACGAAACGAAACGAAACGAAATAGCCGAAACAGCCGAAGCAGTACGAAACGTAACGTAAACTCTGCGAGCTAACCAAGAGCCAACACAAGGAACACACTGGCTTGTAAGAACATGCGTTGCCTTTGCGTGTGGGGGTCAAATCCAAGCGTTTATTGCCGCCGCATTCAGTCACACTTAGTCGTCCGTATTCTCTCCCTCTCCCTATCACTCTTCTTCTTTCTCTTTCGCCCACCCTATTCCTCTCGAAAGCCTTTCATAATCATCCATATGCAACCTATCCAACCTATTCAACTGACCTGATATCCTTTCACCTTTTTCGCACGTTTTCGTCTTCTCAAATTCTGTGCAATCATTTTGCCCTCGACGAAATCTTGATCGTGTGAATATGGCGTGAAAATGAAAAAGTCCTTTGCCAGTTTGCTACTGCCTTGCCCTGCACTGAGCTGGGCTCGCCTGACCCGGTCTGCTTTGGCGCAATGCGGTGAGAAGAGGGTGTTAAAACGTGGCCGTTCTCGCAAGACTTGTGCCAACACTCAATTGTGTCAAAGGTCGGTTAGCACTTTGCAAGCGAATAGCGAATACTGTGGGCCTTCTACATCAATGCATCGATAAAAAATTTTCACAAACACATAGGATGGCGTTAATGGCTTTTTAGCAGTGTCTTGAACAGTCCTCTATAGCGAAGAGTGAGAGGAGGAGAAGGAGAGGACATGGAGAAAGAGAAGGAGAGGAGAAGGTGAGGATAAGAAGAAGAGAAGGAGAGGTGAAGGAGAGGAGAAGGAGAGGAGAAGGAGAGGAGAAGGAGAGGAGAAGGAGAGGAGAAGGAGAGGAGAAGGAGAGGAGAAGGAGAGGAGAAGGAGAGGAGAAGGAGAGGAGAAGGAGAGGAGAAGGAGAGGAGAAGGAGAGGAGAAGGAGAGGAGAAGGAGAGGAGAAGGAGAGGAGAAGAAGAGGAGAAGGAGAGGAGAAGGAGAGGAGAAGGAGAGGAGAAGGAGAGGAGAAGGAGAGGAGAAGGAGAGGAGAAGGAGAGGAGAAGGAGAGGAGAAGGAGAGGAGAAGGAGAGGAGAAGGAGAGGAGAAGGAGAGGAGAAGGAGAGGAGAAGGAGAGGAGAAGGAGAGGAGAAGGAGAGGAGAGGGGAAGGAGAGGAGAAGGAGAGGAGAAGGGAGAGGAGAAGGAGAGAGAAGGAGAGGAGAGGAGAAGGAGAGGAGAAGGAGAGGAGAAGGAGAGGAGAAGGAGTAGTGTAGAAGGAGAAGGAGAGGAGAAGGAGAGGAGAAGGAGAGGAGAAATAGAGGAGAAGGAGAGGAGAAGGAGAGGAGAACGACAGGAAAAGAAGGAGAAGGAGAAGGAGAGGAGAAGGATAGGAGAAGGAGTGGAGAAGGAGAGGAGAAGGAGCTCAAAGAATTCGATCCAATTAGTCCTTCTTTTTTTGCGTTTTTGGAAAATTTTTGGGGAAGAATTTGTTCAATTTTTCATAGATCGCAGTCCACTGTGGCATGAACGAATGGCTCTCGTTGGGGCATGTTGCAACTGTTGCAATTGTTTTCAGTCTTGAGTTGAAATTTTCCGTCGTTGTTCGACATTGTTGTTGTCGTTTTTACCGTTGTTTTATTTTCTTCTTTTTTTTCTTCGTTTCGTGTCCTTATTGTATTTCATTTTGGGGGAGAAAACAGTCGTCGGGAGTATGCAGCATGCCGGCAGACAGTGTTCATTTGAACAGTGTACCGTGTGTCGTGTGCCCTGTGCTGTTTGTCCATTTAATAGACTAAGCTACTCCAGTCGATGAAATTACTGTCGTCGGAAGCACAATAAGCGGAAATAGTTCTTTGCATAAGAAGCATAATACCCGTACACACACGATTAACAAGGCGACGACGGGAACGTGGACGATGACGAGGACGATTGTGCCACTGATTTGGTCAGAGTGCAGAGTTGCGGGACGCAGGACTGTTCTGGCGAAACTTAAACCGAACGAATTGAGGGAATCTATCGTAATTATCGGTCTCTGTGCATCCACTCATCATTGGCTCATTGGGCGACGAATTCAACTTTTCGAATTAAAAGTTTTGACAACAAAAGCAAATCAGAATTTTCATTGCGATATGTCGCGGCGGCATGACCGGCCGCAAAAACTTTAATTGCAACATCATTCAGTAGCGCGGCGCTGGGCTGGCGGTGGTAGCAGAGACGACAGCGGGGTCCATGTAGCTGCAACACGCCACGCCACATTATGCCGGCCGCAGCCTGTTGTTGTCGCTCACATGTTGTCGCTCCTTTGCTTCTTCCTTTCCTGCCGTTTGTATGACGCCAGCGGCGGACTTTGTGACGTCTAACAACTACAACTACAACGGCATCGGCGGCGGCGGCGGCGGCGGTGGTTCTATTAATAATTTTAATTTGGGTAATTATACAACAACAACGACGACAGCAACAACGTACAACAAAGCGCTGACACCAATGCCAAAAACTTTTGTTTCAAATGATTTGCAGCAACAGGGAAATTCGGAAAAAAGTGCTTTTCATGATTTTTCATTTTCCACTTTTACATTTTTCATTTTCCACATTTTCTTTGCACAATTTGAACTTTTTCCCCCCGGCCTCCCAAACTTTCATTGTAGGATCATAAATTTTTCCGCGTCAAGTACCATAGCCAACAGTGCCAGCCACATGAAATAGGGGTCCTTCTGTTAAGCATGCGATTATGTGAAAATTATGATTGCCAAAGTTGAAAAAAGGAACGACAACAAAAAATTGAAGAATGTTCAAAAAAAAGTGCATTTCCCGAAGTAGTAAAATCTCTTTCGGAAAATAAAAGTTGGCCGTCAAATGTTGTTGATTTACAACACAACGAGAAGCACTTAAGAAATTGCGATTACGCCTGTGGGCCTTTTTCGACTTTGGGTCTCAGAAATGTAATGAAATGAAGATTCGAAAGGCTCTTGGAACTCAATTGACTTCGAGAAGCATCAGCAATCGTCATAGAAATATTTTTTCCGCTTTTATTTTCTCTTTTTTTTTTCTAGAGTAACAACTAACCTAGAATCAATTTTACCGAATTGACCTATTTAAAAAGGTAGTCGAATTTTTAACATCGCCAAAGCACACTCATGTGTGCTGCCAATAGATTTTGCACCAGGGACATTGAAAAATTCCCTTTTACCATGTTTTCTTATTAGGCAAGTGTAACCGGGAAATTCCCTTTCAGAGATTTGAATTTTGTTTCAAAAAATAAAATCCCAAAGATCCGATCAAAAATGGGTCACAAACCTTTCCAGCGACGCCGACTAAGGGGAATGAGTAATATCTCGCCAGGCGGGTACACAGAAACTTATGTGAAACCTTTTTTGGTTCTTTGCGTTTCTGGGAGGCCCGAACCTCCCGAAACCACACTCTGCGTTTTACTGAAAATTAAAATTTAAGCCCAAAATCCAATTTTGCGAGAGCCCGATGCGAGAGTTCGCGACGTCACGAAAATGTTTTGCGTGACGCATTTCAATCTCCAATGAGAGTTTTGCGTCACGCAGATGATAGCATAATTTCGCTTCTAGTAATGCAATATTTGAACCAAGTACCAATCTAACGAGCACCGAGTACTCATAAAAATTATACGCTATCACTTGAGTTTAAATTTTAATTCAAAATTTTCAAAAATTTTCAAAAATTTTCCAAAAATTTTCAAAATGAACCAAAGCTCGCGAAATATTTTAAAAGCTCTTTTTTACGGAACAGTGAACAGGTTTTTGTTTTATTTGTTTAAACGGGTACCCAATAGCGAGTACTCAAGAAATAGCTACAACATTAACCTGTCAAATTGCCTCGCAACGAGAAATATTAAATTTTTCAACATTTTCTCGCTACGAGGTCTCGCAGTGCGATACATTGGAGCTTGAGCCATATGATTAAATGTATTGAAATTTGTGTGCGTCTCGTCTCGCGCTCTCGCATCGGGCTCTCGCAATGATGGATTTTGGGCTGTATGCTTACAATTTATAATTCCTGACTGGTACTTAATATTAAGGCCATATTCTTAGTGTACTACGATCCCCATATACCACGTTCACCTCTGAGAGGGGAGTAAATTGTGATCTAAAGAAAATGAAGATTATATAATTGAAAAATTGTCATTAGTGCTGCCAGTTTGAGCAAGTTTTGTCATTTTAAGGGATTTTTTGTACACATTTTGCAATGGAAAATAATTCAAAAGGAATTTTTTGGTAGAACTCCAGAGGGAAAAGTAAATCCAAAACACGCTGAGTGTCAACGAATGAGCCAATAAAAAAATAGAAGCGATCACAAAAACAAAATGAGCATTAAAAAATTACTACAATATAGTACATATGTATGTACATATGTATGTTATATCGTTCTTTAGAGCTACGGACACCGCTGCCGTTCAGCAATGGCGTCCACCCACGTGTCCACCGAAGAGACTCGACACGGGTGCATTTAAATTAAGAGATCAAAAGCGAAAATGGCAATGCCATAATGTGCGACACTTGTGTGCATAATAAAATTTCAAACACATTGACACGTCCGAATACAATCACGAGCGTTTTATAGGGGGCCCCGTACAACGGAGAAGAAAGAAAAGTGAAGAAACAAACGAAAAAGCGAAAAAATGAAAAAATGAAAGAAAAAAAAAAACTTGAAGAAAAGCACAGCCGACCAATCAGAGGACGGCACTCGGTTCGATCGAATGTGTTTGTTGGTGCTCTTCATAAATATAAAAACAACAACAATAACCAAGCACAATTACGAGTGAATGGCAATAATAAAGGCAGTGAAAATGAACACAGATTATTGTTGGCTTTTATTGGCGTACAAATTATGATTTCTGTTATTGTTTGTGTTGTATGAATGTTGTTTGTTGTTTTTGTTGATGTTGTGTTTTTGTTGCTTTTGTTATTGCTTGTCTGCGATCATTCATTTCCTTCCAACTGTGCTCGGTTACGCCTCCTACAGCGCTTTTAACAGTTTTAGGTACATATGTACATATGTATGTATGTAGTTGGCAGTGTAGAAGGTCTGCAAAGCAATTTCAAAGAGAATAAGTGCACGGAGCGTGACGATCAGCTCTCAATGGGAACGACAGCGGGAGTGAAAGAGATAGAGAGCACACAATTTGATTGAGACTTTGCGGCGCGCTTTACTTTTCGTAAATCAGATAATTCAACCGAATAAACCGATAACCGGGACAGCAAAATATATAAAAAAAAAGCAATTTATGTAACTCCGCAACATGTTGTGGAAAAATTTCAGTGAAGCTACATAGTTGGTTTTTTAAAAAGGAATTCGAAATGTTTTTAACATACATACAATATGTAAGTATCAATGGCATCAGCATGATACAAGAAAACAAGATCGCGCCACTTGAGAGAGGAAACATCACAAACTCAAAATCGCGATTCGTTGTTGTTGTTTCCCATGTTAAACCGGCTTTTTACTTTTTTGAATAGCATGGGAAACAACAACGATTTCTCGCTCAGTGACGTCACAAACTCAATTTTCAGCTCTCAAAGAGAGCCTCAAAATAGCGGTACTGAAGTGGCGCTATCTTGTTTTCTTGTATCATGGGCATCAGGTTATGTTTGAGCTCTTTAAAACCGATTCAGATCAATTTATGTAACCCTGCAACCAGGCGCGGCAACTATGGGGGGCACAAGGCAACTTTTTCCCGTCCAAAAATTTTATTACCAATATTTCGGCAACTGGAAAAAATACTTATTTGAAAATTTTGTAAACATATCGCACCCTGACAACTAAACTGACACAACTCAAAATTTCTGAAATTCGAGTTATGCTATGAATCTTGTTCCCAAGTCATCCGTCCACCTACAGGAAAAATTCCATTCCATTTTTCTCATTATAAATAATGTCTTTTTTCCTGCTTTGATCGACACTGCGACGAATTTTGTTTTTCGCGTTTTCTGAAAAATGGCAAATTTTGAGTTGTGCCACTTTAGTGGTTCGGGTGCGATATATTCTAGAATATCACACTTTTTTTCTGCAACCCCCCCATAATTCATCTCCGTAATCTATCATATTTCTTAACCAATTTACTACAATTTTGAAAATCCGATAATTCGAATTTGTCCGCCTGTGCCACCCAACTTTTCACATTCGTGCAGAATTCTCCGAACACTGGTTCCAACCTCCTCCAACCAGAAATATCCGTCAAAGATTGTCTATAAGCATCGATACCTTTCCCATTCCGAGAAGGGTTAGAACTTTATTCCAATTGCAGTAGATATATTGCACTTTTTTTGCAATATTTGACATCTACTAAACACTGCGAAAAGCTTCACTTTTCCTACGATTTTCGTCCCTGATGATGACTGGATTTTTCTTATTTTTATGTCAAACAAAACTTCCTAAAAAACTACCAATTTTAGTTATATTTTATCCAATATCGTAATGCTGTTTGACAAAGATTTTATTGTTGTCCTCGGTTTACATACTGGGCTTTCCATTTAATCTTTCTTTCAAAAGGAAATCAAAACAAAAAGCGCTAATAGAAGTAATTTGTAGGGTTCGTTTCTTTATTTTTTTTTTACATTAAAATCTTATTTGTATACAATCAACATGTGGTTCTATGGTTTCCCCTGCGTTTAATAAACCCCTCTTTACTCCCTTTATAAAAATTTTTTTGTTCCCTGTATAAAATTTTGTTTCCCCGCCAATAATTTTTGGAACTTGCCTCCCCTGTCTGCAACATGTTGCAGAAATAAGGCAAACAAAACTCTTTCGAAACCATTGGCCTTAAAGAGAGATGCGAACTTATTTTGGCAAACGAATCAATTCATTTAGACCAGATTTCAGCTTCAAGAGCCTTTCGGAGACGAACAAATGTCCTTGCGAGGATAATCCAGTCTTTTTTTTTTATTGTTCACAACTACATTTGGAGTTATTTGTGTTTTAATTTTTTGTTGGTTTTTTTGATTTTTTTTTTTTTTTTTTTGCAGTGCGTGCATTGCATGCAAAACTTGATCGCGGATAATTTCTTATAATGGCAATTTCCTGCCGACGCAACGCAACATTGCCGCACGTATGCCCGGCTCATCCCGTTCTAAACGAAGTGGCAAACGAGCTACCGCAAGTTAAATGAAATTACATTCAAATTCAATTGTAAATGCGTTTTATCTGTTTTTTTTTTTTTTTCGTGCTCTTCCTTTGCTGCCACTTTTTCTCTTCTCTTTGCTGCCGCTGACCACAGGCGGACAAGACGAAGCCAGAAAAGCCGAAAGTGGCAATCGTGCTGCTCACATTTTTCCTCCGCAATGCCTTC
>CM035806.1:151743166-151765666 GCA_020466095.1 Chlorops oryzae | reverse complement strand
ATCGTTTCAAGTGAAATCAGTTGACAACATTCGATGACGACGACGACGACGACGACGCTCAACTAATAGACCATGCAAGATGGATAGACAAGAGCAATCAGCCGCGTACGCACTCCGCGGACCCAGGAAATCCAGCGCAAGGATTCCATTTTGAGAGTAAATTGGAAAGATTTTCCCACACTTTCCAACGCAATGCAATCAGCGGTTTCAGCACCAACAACAACAACAACAACAACCACAAAAACAACAACACCAACAACAACGAGGGCGATGTCGACAACGTTTTTATGGTGCAAACATTAACTAAATATGCAACCGCAGCGCAATAACACCGAATGGCGACGCACGGCAAAGCGGACCCATAAAATGTAAATGAAGCTACGAAACCACGAACCCGGGACAGGCGATACGAGATCAACCGAAAGCGGGTGCGGCAACGGAAACGGAGGACAACCGAAGCAGCAGGTTGCTCATGCGCTATGTTTCGCTTTAAGCGAAATATCATGTTGCCGCAATAAGATTTAAAAGCATCAACACGCGGCAACAAACTGCAACTGCGACGGCAACAAAAATAATGCGAAAAGAATCGAAAAGACAGCTGCAAGAGTCATCAACAGCTCCCGCATTAATTGTGCTCGTCCATTTGCTTGTGCGTTTTGGTCCTAGTCGACATGTTGCCGCACATCGATCCGATGCCGATTCCGATGCCGAAGCCGAAGCCGATGTTGATGTTGATATTGATGCTGGTTTTGTTGCGAGCTTGACTTGTCGTCTATGCGAGCTCCAGTCAACTCCTCTCCTTCTCCTTCTGCCACCCCGTCTCAGTCTCCTTAATCGCGCTCTTCTGTTGTGCGTTCACATTCACTTAAAATATTTGCTCGGTATCCGCAAAGTCAATCGAGCTTCTACTTAAGCGAGACTATCGCATGTCCCGACCTGATGCCATGTCTCCTTCCCACCAAATCTACACCCGCATTTATGCATCACACCGCAAAGAAACCACCAACAAAAGCACCAACAACAACTCTGTCTAAAAGTCGTTGTTAGATGCACCTCGTGCTCATCTCACCTATTTTTCTTGCATGTTGCTGCGTTTCAATTTCTCGGTCATGTAATATGAAACATGTTGAACGCATTTCACACACGCTGTGTGATGCCGAGCAGTGTTTCCCCACCTGTTGATGCAACATCTATGCACCTATACATTTGTTGTTTCGCTTGTTGTTTCTCGATGTACTTATTTATACTTATTGGCTATGCTCGCATCAATCGTTCGCATGCCAATGCTATTGGAAAAAATCGGAAAATAAAATAAAAGTTTTAAAAAAATTAAAAGTAAAAAAAAATCAATAAAAACAGAAAAACGAAATATCAAAAACTTCGACATGTATTTGTGCTGCTAACAACCGCAAGTTCGCCTTTAAATACATCTCAAAGTTAAGCAACAAACTTCGCCTGCTCAATCACTTGTTTCTGCAACATTTCTTTCAATTTTTTTTTTCTCTGTTTCCAATGACTTTCTGCTAAAGTACCATGAGTCTTTGGCCTACAGGTTTCATAACGTTTGGCTCTCTTATCCTCTTCCGTGTTTCTTTTTTCCTTTTCTTTTTTTTTTTTTTTTTTTTTTTGCATAAAACCACAAAATGCGTTGCACGTCCCCGCACGGAGGGGGTTTGGAGTAAGAAAAGTTCTTGTCTTTCGAACAGAACCGCAAAATACATTTGAATTTTAAACGAAACCTCATGACGAAAATTGGTTCTTTTATTACTTGCCAGCATAAAACAAAAACGGAAGATCACAGCTCGAGAACGATCACAATGATCTCTAGCAAAATTTGAGGTCAGATCGGAGTGGCGACAATTTTTCATGGGAACAGACAAACGAATTGAATCCTTTAAAGGTGGTCATAAGTAATAGTGCTGCCAGTCTAAGAGATTTTCCCCTATTTCGAGAACTTCAGAATATGGGTATAAGGAAAATTTTTGAAAGCTTTTTTAAGGGAAATAGCTCAAAACTCCAAGCAGCACCGGTCCATAGTGCTCAACGGTCAGTACTAGAGGTGACAAACTACCGATGTAAGTACCGATGGTATTCATTATTCATTATCGGCACTGTTGATGGTCGACGCTAACGAAAGTAAGCGACTTTTCATATTATCGTCACAATCGAACGATATAGTCGAAGAACTCGAAAAAGTCGACTATCGGAAAAACACACTTTCATCGATGGTTGCTAGGGTTGGAACTTTACTGCAATTGATGTAGATCTACTACGCTTTTATATACACATATATATTTAAAATCTACTGCAACACTGCGAAAAGCTTAATTTTTGCTGCGATTTTCGTCACTGATGTAATTCGATGTTTTTATGAATCAAAACTTGTTACAAAAACTACCAAAGAAACTACCAAATTTGATTATATTTTATCAACACCGCATTGGTGTTTGTAGGTTATGTTAGGTTAGTATGGCTGCCATCACGAGAGGCAGGCATACCTAAAACATGCTCGGGAACATTTAGAAAACTTTCCTTGCCTCTTGCGTCTCTTGTCTACGAACAATTAAATGTTCCGGAACATGTTTAAAGTACAATGTCTGACTTTCAAGCATCAAGGGTGACACACTTAGGCACCACATAAGCCCGTTGTGCTACCACGTATGATAGGAAATCGAAGAAAAACAGAAACTGAAAAAAAAAACGACACAAACATCCACAACCTCAGCTGGGAGTCGAGCCCAGGGCACCCGCTTTGTAACAAAGATATTGTTTTTGTCCTTGTCTTAAATCTTAGATTATTCGATTTAATCTTTTATGTCGCGATATCGATAGTTTGACAGGTCATTTGACAGAAAAATAATCTTGCTTTTCTTCGCTGAACATTATGCACTATTGAAAGTATCTTTTCTAACATTCATTTGCGATGTTTTTTTCACTGTGCAGAATTCAAAGCTACTGTCCTTTTTGTTCAAAACTGCTGCACTTTCTTCTTCGCCAAGTACCAGTCCTGATGGCTGCGCGAAAGCTATCAACCCTTATCGATGTTACCCATTATCGATAGTTGTTCATCACTAGTAAGCATCCCAACATTCGTTTCGGTGCCGCCATCTTAAAAATTGTTTATTTGCTATTTTCTAATTTTAATCTATTATTTTTATTGAAAAAAAAAAATTGTTTTTAATGATTTCAAAGCGTTAGGCCGCGAAAAATTGCCAAATTACAAACTAATTAACACACTCGATACAATCGCGTCGGCTACTAGAGCGAAAACATCGATCTGGCAAGAAAAACAACAACAGCAACAACAACAATAGGCGTCTCGATTGTGCTGCATAAATTAGCAAAACAAAGCTAAAAACATGTAAGAAAGCTAAAGTCGGTCGAGCCCGACTTCGATATACCCAGCTTCTCGACGAGATTGGCGCACCACCTGTCGTTTCGCATGGCCAACCTATGGTTAGCGTTTGAAACTGTTATGGCTCTCAGTGGAAGGGCATGGAAGTGGGCGTGGCTGTGAATTACAAAAAGTTTCTCAGCCACATTTCCCTCTTAGCCATTCACCAGTGTTAAATATAGAAATACAGTATCTCTTAAGCGGACACCTACGAGACCGAAAAATATGTCTGCATAACTGAGGTGTCCGCTTAAGAGGAAACTATTTGAGAAGGAGGAACACTAGAGCATTCCTGAAAAGTGTCCGCCTCAGAGGCGTGTCCGCAAGGAGAGAGTACATTATAGCAATTTGTGGGCATGGCAGTGACGTTATCACGTCTATATTCACTTAGAATCATCCCTTGAGCCTTATATGCCAACGTAGGGAATTTCGACTTCTCCAGCCAAGAAAAAAAAAAAAAAAGACGAGAAATAAATGAATTAAAAAAAAAACAAAAAATCAAAATTTGATACTTGAGCTTCGATTTTGCCTTTTTGCATATTTCTGAAATGTGTATCGCGCTTTGCTCATACATATGTATAGTTACACCCAGGCCCGTAGAGAGAAGTGTGGGGCCCGGGGGATTTTTTTCCGGGGTCCTCACAGAAATGTGCGACAAAAAAAAAAAAAACAAATCCTCTTGCCAATTGTGGGCCCCTTCATAAGGCCGGGCCCGGGGGAAAACCCCCTTTTCCATCCCCCTCTCTACAGGCCTGGTTACACCAATGGATATGTTTGTGTATCATATCGATAACTTGTGAAAGCTTCATATGGCACATCTATCCGAACGGCATTGCCAGTCACTGATGACACCGATTTTTGAAGGAAGGTTAAGGCAGCTGCCACTAGAAATGGACGATATCATCAACAAAAACATTTCAAGCTAGAATTATTTTGCATGGTGTGCACGATTTTACGTGTGCATAGGACTAGAGTAGACCTTTGATTAAATTTTGTAAGACTTGAAATCAGTTTTTGGCGCGGTTAGTTTCTAGAACAGTAACTGGAGTCACTGGAGCACTAAAAGTGGTCATCTTCAAATAAATATTTTTCGAGGCTTCAAGGGAGGATAAACAAATAACGAGAGAGAGAGGAGAGAGAGAGAGAGAGAGAGAGAGAGAGAGAGGGAGAGAGAGAGAGAGAGAGGAGAGAGAGAGAGAGAGAAGAGAGAAGAGAGAGAGAGAGAGAGAGAGAGAGAGAGAGAAAGAGAGAGAAGAGAAGAGGAAGAGAAAGAGAGAGAAGAAGAGAGAGAGAGAAGAAGAGAAGAGAGAGAGAGAGAGAGAGAAGAGAGAGAGAGAAAGAAGAGAGAAGAAGAGAGAGAAGAGAAGAGAGAGAGAAGAGAGAAGAGAAAGAGAGAGAAGAGAGAGAGAGAGGAAAGAAGAGAGAGAGAAAGAGAGAAGAGAGAAAGAGAGAAGAGAAAGAGAGAGAGAAAGAGAAGAGAGAAGAGAGAAAGAAAGAGAGAAGAGAGAAAAGAGAGAGAGAAAGAGAGAGAGAGAGAGAGAGAAGAGAGAGAAGAGAAAGAGAGAAGAGAGAGAAAAGAGAGAAGAGAAGAAAGAGAGGAGAGAAGAAGAGAGAGAAGAGAAGAGAGAGAGAGGAAAGAGAGAAGAGAGGAGAGAAGAAAGAAGAGAAGAGAGGAGATGAGAGAAAGGAGAAAGAAAGAGAAGGAGGAGAAAGAAAAAGAAAAGAAGAGGAGAGAAAGAAGAGAGAAAAAGAGAGATGAGAAAGAGAGAGAGAGAGAGAATAAGAGAGAGAAAGATAGGAAAGAGAGAGAAGGAGACCAATAGAATAGAAGAGAAGATAGAGGAGGAGAGCAGATAGAATACGAGAGAGGTGGTTACTCGCCGACCTGACAGTAACCAGGACGCGAGAATGAGCTCGCAGGGAGCGAGACAATTGGCATTTGATACAGTTAATTTCGACCGAATAATACGTACGAGAGACAAGAATAGCAATAAACATGGAGAAGAATATTCATTAAAATGGATGATGTGGTAATTTGTGATGTGAAAAAGTTAAAAACATAATACATGCATAATGCATGAGCATTGCGCCTGCTGAAAATGTATTAGCTAGCGTGAAGTACGATTTGCGTATGGCGTGTGAGAGTCAGTCGGTCCGTCGGCCGTGCGCTCGGACGCCAGCCTGTTTGTCGACAGGGAGCGCAAGGCGTTTGATCACAGCTTAATTTGCCGCGTGTCGAAAAGTTCAGTTTATAAAGACTTAAGGCCAATTTCAGCCAGATAAATCATCGGACCCGAAGCAATTATTCAATTAAATGGATTTGCGTGTGTGTGTTTTTTTTAGTGTGTGTGTTTTTGCCTTTTCAAAGAAGTTTTAAAAATATTAATTCATGCTAATGCTTAATGGCCATGTGCGCCGTGCTGAAAACTGGAATATTAGGCTAGCGTGGTAGCGGGTTAGTGGGGTAGTAGGTAGTGAGGTAGTCAGCGGTCAGTTCGGGCTGAGAGCTCGTTTGTTTTTTCGAAGAAAATATTGGCAAAGATGCCATTATTAAAGACACACATCATCAGAGTTGAGAAGAGTTGACTCTGTTGTTGACTTTGGTCCAGAGCGTAAACACTACACTGAATGTATGTATGTAGTTATTCATTCGGTCGGCCGTTCAAGTCTGAATGTGTCTGTTTTACCAATAACAACAAATTTGAACAACAAAAACACAGAAAAGAAACATAGCAACAACTGCAAAATATTGTCCTAGACCCATCACTTGAAGTTCATTTAATTATTGCCCGCAAGCCAATCGGCGACGAGGCTAAATATTACGTTTGTGCGTCCGGGTGTAGTGTTCGCAATCACTCGAAATAGAAAATTGAATTTGCAATAACAATAGGTCCTCTATCTGTCCGTAGATCATCCGTCTGTTTGTTCCCAATGTACTTCGAAGAAGTTCAACAAAGTATTTCGAAGAAATTTCCTTTGAAAATTTTTGAACCAGATCGGATCACCTCCAGTACACTGAGGTCTGTTGGAAAAATTACTAAAAAAATTAAAATTAAGTTACAAAAAATTTTTAAAATAGGCGTGGTAAAACATTACTTTTTGAAAAAAAAAAAAAAAACAAAATTCTTTTACCACCAATTCACAGTTGAGTCCGCTGACTTGTTCACAAATATCCGCGCCCTCTTGTCTTATGAAGCTTCCGTAAATAAAGCAATTCTTAATTGCCGAAAAAATGTTTCCTACGCCAACAACAACGCGAAAGAAAGTTAGACGAAAGTCAGCATGTGATACGCATACACTAGTGTCGAGTTCTGTGTTGTCAAGCTCGCCGGGCAATTGCACTCTTAGCTTATTTTATTTTGTAGCTTTTTTTTTTTCTTTTTGTTCTTATGGCCATTTTAAGGCGGTACTATGGAGCTTGCACTTGGGCGAATGTTTCGGTATATGCATTCTGCGCATGCGTACCATTGTGTCTTCTCTCTCGATTATGAGAGTGAATGGAATGCATATTTGTTTTGCCTTTAGAAAATATGACACTTGTCGTTCCATCGTTTAGCAGTGTCTCAGCATGTGCAATATGTTGCACATTCATGCAACTAACACACACACGCACACACACACACACACTCGCACACAACTCCGAATCTACACAGATGGATAGACAGACAGTCAGATGAATCCGTGTGTGCTTATAGACGTCTGCAGTGCATCTTGTTGCGGTTTTTACAGCAAATATTGTGGCGAACAGGTCGTTACTTTGACTTTAATGAAATGTGACGAGTCTTTAGTGTTATTTCCTCTTCTCTCGCTTTTCATTTTCTTTTTATTGTTGTCTTTAATTGTTTTGTGTGTGCATCCACACTCGTATGCAATAACGAGAATACGTCGAATGTGGGCATTACATACCTCATTCGTCTTAAGAACAAAACACTTCAAAAGTTCAGTAAGCCAAAAGTTCGATACATACAGGGTAACATGAGCTTATAGGGTCTGTGGTTACTTAAGATGGGCGAAGTGGGTTGACAAGCGCAGGTATAGTACTTATATTGTAATAATAAGTATAGAGCAGGCGAATTCTATTCGGCGGCTGAGCTTCCGAGATGAATTCGTTTTAAGTATTAAGTAAAGAGTGAGAAATCCTGAAAAATCGCCTTAAGGAACCCCAGATCAGGGAAAAATTATCTTCCATTTTTTTTAACCTATTCC
Source organism: Chlorops oryzae (assembly GCA_020466095.1). Lineage (NCBI taxonomy): Eukaryota > Metazoa > Arthropoda > Insecta > Diptera > Chloropidae > Chlorops > Chlorops oryzae. Next base: position 151,758,066 of record CM035806.1, on the reverse strand, counting down.
CTCCACAGGCTTGCCAAAGAAAAATGCTTGAATTCTGTGGCTTAAAGTCTTTGCAACATGCACGCTCATTTCGTTTCAATAAACATGTTGCCGGCGCAAAGGTTATGTGTTACATAAATATCAGAACTAATGAGGACCAATCAACAAGAGGCAAGTAATTTTTATCCTTTGCAAAATTTCGAAATTTTTTACAACAATCGAAAAAATTTGTAAATGTTTTCAAATATGCAAATAGCTCACCTGAGGCAATGAATTGGAAGCTGGGAAATTATGTTTGCTTCTCTTCATTTGGGTAATTTTTGTTCCACTTTTCCGAATCAATTTCGATGCTTTCCTCGAGAGACTTAATTAAACTTTATCGAATTATATTCTGAGATGACGCCGAAGCAAAGCGGAAGGAAGGAAGAAATAGTGTTTTTTTTTTTTGATTTTAGCTTCTGTCAATTTGACGCACTCAATTTGACACACGATAATGCAACCCTGTGGAAGGCAGATTTGCATTAGCTCTCAGAGCTGTGATGACTCCTGCTACTAGCAGCGTTGCCAGGTCTCATAATTTTTTAAGAGATCACTTACTTTTCGTTCAATCTCCTACCCTACAAATTTTTTTTCTTAAAATCTACTACTTTTTGCTATTTTTATCACAAAAAAAGCAAGAGTGTCCGCGTTTACATTGTCTGCTTTTACATTCGGGCAATTATTGCCGGCAATACTTTTTAAACCGAAATGCTATAAATTCTATAGCTGCCGCAGCCATTTTATTTCCAGGTAAATACACAAAAATACATATAAAAAGTTTCACTGAACTCTTATGATGAAATTTTGTTGCAGGACTTGTAACTGATGATGTTACGGAGTTAAATAGGCAATGGAGACTGCTGCGTAATGTTCCACTCGAGTTTACTTCTGACGAGGATATAAATGTGGAAGATTTTTGGCGTTACATTAGCGGTATTAAAAATGATGATGGAACGCATTCATTCTCACTTGTTTCGGGATGAGCCAGAAATTAGCTTCTTCTACCTCACAGTTGAACGTTTGTTTTCTACAATCAATTTAATAAAAACCAAAAACAGAAATCGTCTGGATACAAACACATTGGAGGCAGTTTTACATACAAAAAGATTCATTAGTAAGGAAAATCAACACCTACCGCAGTACATTTCAATTTATTCAATAATCAAATGTAGGGTAAAGTGGGGTAAATCTGACTCGTGTCTAAAGATGACCTCAGCTATAACATGAGAATGCAAAGGCTTCGGACAATTTTTTTCCAACTAGTAAAACACATATTATGCTGCTGATTTTTAAGCAAATTTTTTAATTTTTAATTCATAGATAAAATTAAAATATTTTAAAATTTTAAATTTCTATAAAAACAGTATAACTTTTGTGTCTTAAAAAAAAAATGGTAATTTATCCTGATTAAGATTTTTCTCATAATATTGAAGGTGTATGATAGTAGCGTAAAGGGGTTTTAAAGGAAAAATAAAAACTTGAGAAAAAATGTAAGGTTTCTTAGAAAATCGATTTTTATAGAAAGTCAACCGTGTGGAAAAATTTGACCCCCCGATTTTCATATTAATTCAAAAAAAAACGCTAATTTCCAAAAACCGAATTCTTAGGCGTTATTAATATATTTTTTTCGCAAGAATAAACTTCGGATATTGCTGAATACAATAGGATATGATTTAGGTACAGAATTTCTCTGGTTTTAAAACAAGAGATGGAGGTCATATTTAGAACACCAATTTTCAAACCTTCAAAATTTAGTATACTTATTTTTTCTAAAAATAATCTATATTTAGTAAGCTCTTGATGAAATTTTTTTATTGCAAAAACAATGGTAATGATATTCTCTTGCTAATGGTATCATAAGTTTTTATCTTGAGTATCAGCGTTTTGAATTTATAGCAAAATTTCTTAAGGGGTCAGAATTCGACCACTTTCCCCTACCTATAATTGATTGTATGTAAAAAAAAATACTTCAACATATACATCAATACATCAACGTCTAAAAATACATTTAAGTATGTATATTTAAAGTTAAAATGTTTTGATTTCAATGTTTAAATAAATTTAAAAAAAAAGGTTGTAGATCTCCTACTTTTGGATTATTGAAAGGTAGGAGATCTACTAACTTGGGATATGAAATCTCCTACTTTTGAAAATTAGGACCTGGCAACGCTGGCTGCTAGTATATTGCGGTAGTTTTTCCCTCAGAGACTTTCAAAATACATTTTTTTTCGGAGAATTCCGAATCGTGCAATTCGAAAAATTTCCAAAATGTGTGCTTTTGTTTGGAGGGCATTGGGGAGCTTTCAACTTTTCTCGGTAACGTTTGAGCGCGTTTGGCCTATTTTATTTGACTTTACTTTATTTTACTTTATTTTTGTGGTTGACTTTTTTTGCATTGATATACTGACGAAGCCAGTCTTGACGCAACATTTTGACCATATTTGACACACACCAGCTTCAAATCATCTAAACAAGGTGTGATCAAGGTCAATATTGTTGGTCAAGAGTTTACGCAGTTTTTTATTCGTTAATATAATTGCATCGGTTATTTGTAAAGCTTTGAGAACACTCGATTCCTCCGCGTTCGAGTGACGCAATTGTCGCGACAATTTTTTTTTTTCGATAAATTCGTAAACGCGTTCAAGCCAAGGCGAAAAATTCAGCTCGAAGTAGCAACATTTCTCCATTGTGCGTTTCAGTGTTGCCCGTTTTTTCAATCAGAGACTTTCAATAACTCCCTTCTTCTCCTTTTTTTATACATATACGAAGAATCGATTTCAAACATTTAAATCACAGCGTAAATTTCCCTTCAAAATGAATAAATTCACTAAATGTGGCAGCACTGGTTCTCATGAACACAGTGAAAGCGGCATTTACACGACGAGGGCGTTTTGAAATGCCGAACAACGAGGAAGAAGGGCTCCAAACAGGGGCGTAGCTTTTTGAAAAATTTTTTTTTTTGGTTAATGTCTCATAATTATTCAATATAAGCCACTGTAGCGAATATGAGCACTACCAAAGCATTCGGTCTCTCGCTACGCCCCTGGCTTCAACATTTTGGGTTATTTTGATGAAAATTGAACATGGTTTCAATGCACATTTTTTAAAATCGGAAAATTTTGCGCGGTAAAAGGATTGTTTTCATAATTTAATTGAACAGAATTCGGCATATGGGCTTCTTCATGGTCATTAATAATCTCTTAATGGGCGTGATTTTGAGGATTGTTTTATAAAAAAATATAGGCCTTTCGTGGGGCTGTTCAATGGGAGAATTCGAACAAACCGATTGTGGTATAAATGCTCACAAACGTGATTAAAAATCATATTTCAGTTAGAAAATTCACAAAGGTATACAAATATGGCAATCTGGCAATATAACTACATGCCGAAATTGCCATTATTGTGAACCATTGTTGCCAGATTTTTAGGGGAACATTCCCATGAATGTTTCAAAACAAGGCCAAAATGCCCTAAAATTCAATTTTGAAATCTTCTAAAACAAAAACTTGATTCCACATAAGGTTTCAAACAATTTTCCCTGACGACTGTTCTGCCCTAAGACTCCCACGAAAGATCATCATAAATGTCTTTTAATTTAGGGGAGATTCCCCTAAACTGGCAACAGTGTTTTATGAACACCTTTTATCGTGTCAAGGCCTTCTAAAATCCAAAAACAGTTGAAGCAGCTGTTCAAATACCTTCAGCTTTCGGAAAATCTGATAGTCTTTTTGGAATATCTTAAAATGCATTTTTGTTTTTGAATAATTGCGATTCAATTTGTTCAATTTGAAGGCAAATTTTCTTATTTAAAACAGCTGTTTGGAACATCAATATTACCACTTTTAAATAACATGCTCATTTGACGGGCAATGTGCTAATTCATTTTTCCATAGAAAACAAAAAAAAACTAAACTTAGTATGCAGCTAAAAGTACTAATTTTAGCTGATGCAAAATTTGAAAGGGATTTTAGAAGGCTTTGTGGATAGCCTAAGTTTTTCTTTAAAAATGAAATCAGAAAATCGCTTCAAATTGACACAGAAGGCTGCAGAAAAAATATTCTTCCTCTCCATTCTCAAAGAAATATGTTTTTACCTCAAAAATCCGGCGAAGAAGAATTCTTCGAATAAGACATCGCTATAACATAGAAACATATCGCACACTAATCACAAGACCGGCCCAATTCAAAATGTATAAAAAAACATTTTTATTTTTATTTTTGGGTAGGTAAACAAAGAAGCCCCATTCTCACTAGTTTTAAATTGAAATGAACCAAATTTAAAACATTAATGGGCAGAAAAAACTGCTGATTCCAAGGAAAAGAAAAGAAAAAAAACTGGAAAATTTTCATTCAAAAGGTTAAATTGCTTGTAATGTTATTCCGCACTAATTTCGTTCGCTTGGTTTTATTAATTAAAGTACTTAAACTTGAACGAAAATGAAGAAGCACAGAACAAACAAAATTGTGTAAAGTTGGCTTTGCCTTGGTAGCCCAGTTTCTGGGTGTCAAGCATCATGTCGCGCAGGTTTTTGTGTCGCCAAAACCAAAAAACAAAAAAAACAAAAACAAAACTGTATATATAAATGAGGTAAAAAAAAGAACCCAAATGAAAGCTTGAATTCATAGCTGAGTCAAAAATTGAGCTTTAATTTTCATTCGAAGCATTTCAAATGGCTGATTTTATTCCTCCGCTCTTTCGGTTCGTACACGTGTATGCAATGTTTTTGCAGTTTTTTCCACTTTGCCTACAGATTAATTTGCATAAACATTTCAAAATCAAAGGGGGGAAAAAATAACCAGAGCGAAAAAATCGCACGAATGCGAAAATGGAATTTTAAAATGCTTTGACCCCGCCGCACTCCCGCCGACCGCTTTCCGTGGATGGGCGCAAGACCTCTCGGCAGTTCGGTAATAAGTCGTTCGATTTGCGATTTTGGAAATTGGTGAAGCGGTCGCCGCGAACGCTAATGAAAATGAAATTGTCGGGGGGGAAATTCTTTCCTCCTCCCTTGTGAATTTTTCGTTTTACCTTGCAGCGGAATGTTGTCTTGTGCTGTGCTGCGTTGTGTATGGGCAAAATTTATTTTTTTTTGCAAATTTCGTAAATTTTTTGGGCTGAGTTTGCATGATTAGGCGCCGAAAAGAAAAAGTGATTGCATTTGCAATGGTGTTGGCGCCTATTGTCGCAAGCAAAAATATCAAAAAAAGAAAAAAGGAGGAAGAAAACAATAACCCAAAATTTTTTTAAAGTAATTCTTATCTAAACAGTAGCCATTTAAAAGAAAAAAAAAAAGAAAAATATTTGGTCATCGACTTTGAAACATTTTCTTTAACTGCGATTGCAGGCTCATGTTTCCTTATTATGCAGCAACTTGATTTTTAAGAGCGGGTCTTTGAAACATTATTGCTTAGTCATGTTGATAGTGGATTTTTCAGGGACATGGCTTTTGCTTTTGTGTTCTTCAAAGTTTTTTAGCAGGGGAACAACGCAATTTTGAAAGGAACCCCAAAATTCCTCAATTTGGACCTGAATCCGATTCTTTTGGTGTTGTTGCTCGCGGTTGAATTCAATAAAAATATACATATGTTGCAATTAATGCTGCATAGAAAGACATATGGGAAAGAACTTGCATATACATATAGCATCAAAAAAATTCTTCATTTTTTCCGCAAATGTTTCTCATATTTGAACGCGAACACAGACATCAAATACAATCATGTAAGCCCCCGAGGAGATTCCGATGGCATTTTTTATTATTGCTAGGTCTAAAAAAATAAGCAACCCGGTTCAGAACCGGTTCGAACACCCTTAACCCTGCTGGTGCCTTAGGACCATTTGATCCAAAATACAATATTTGTGAGCCCAATATCTGGAGATTAGTTAAATAAATATTATTTTTCATTAAGAGCTCAAATTCTTATAATTACTAGATATTTTCCATGGGAAATACACCGTGGACCAAATGGCCCCTTAAGCATTTAGTGTATGTTTTTAAGGTCATAGCAGGGTTAAGTTAGTCCGTCGTCCGGCAAAATCAATCCCTTTCCCCTCTCAACAGGCCTGGTCATGTTGCCGTTCAAATATGTATCATGCGAATGTTTATATTCAAACGAAGAGATACAAAACAAAACTGAAATCTAAAAACATAATGTGAACACTCTACAATCGGCTTTTTCGATTGAAAAAAAGTTCGCTTTAATTTGAAAAATTTTAAGAATGAAAATTTAGCTTGCAAGCAAAATTAATTGCACGTCCTCCTGAATTCGAAACAAAAATAATTGAAAAATTCGAAAAAAAAGCAAATTACGCACTGTCGTAACCAATCAATCCCAATTGAAATTGTTGTCAATCACAAAAAAAAAAAATGGCAGAAAAAAATAAACATTGAAAATATCAGTAAAAATCGTTTTTCCAATCGCCTTAACTGAGCCAGCTACACTTACGAAAGCCCCCCACCAAACAGCCGAAACCACAACAACAGAATTGGCTAGAGAACGTTTTATGACAAAACTGGAAATCTGTCCAAAACGAACAACAATTTCAATGGCAAAAGCACAACAACAGGACTTTTTTGTTTTTTTTTTTTTAGGTTTCTGTTGCGCTTCTACTTTTTTCGACGAAAGCTTATAAGGCACTCGTTTCGGCATTTGTGCCCCTTTGGGGCTTAGAGAAGGTCGCGCTCACATCGCGATATATTTGTGACTGACAACGGCCAACAAAAGCAATCGAAAAAAAAAAAAACATTTTTTCAAACGATGCAATACTCCTTCGCCGCCTTTCAAACGAAATTTATGGCAATGCAACAAATCGCCAACGATAGTGGGGAGCTGCTTTACGGACGTGCTTTATAAGCAACATTGCCAATTGACTAGGCCCTAGAGCGATAATTTTCCGAGGGCGGCAAAAATGATCATATGATCGAAATGGATTTTTTTTATAAGTGCGACGGCAGAGAGAGAGAGAGAGAGAGACAAGAGCAAAGTACACAAAAAAGTACACTTCAACATATTAGCAGCATGTTGCCAAGCTAATACTTCGTTATGTCATATTGTGCTACGAAAAGAGCTTCTTATAAACTCCCGATAAGTCGAGTAATTACGTTTTTTTAGTTGAAAACGAACAAATTTATTAATTTCTGATATATTGAAACAATTTGTCCACCAATGATCTAAGCCGATAGCCTTAATTGTGTGCAACAACATTTGTTGCGGATCGAAATTGCCTTAAAATGTCAACGAATCACGATCAAACGAATTCGAAAGCCACCTTTTGATGGGCATCGGATTTCTTGGGCAACAACTCTCATCATTGAATGATACTGAAAAGGGACGTTCAATATCTTCACGGCCAACTTACCGCTTTCTCAACTCCTGTGCGTTCGATTCGTTCTCCTGTTTTGCATCCAGTTCCTCAAGCGCATACTGGCCTGGAAAAAAAATAAAATAAAATAAAATGAAAAATTAAATTAAAGAATAAATCGTTATTAAGGATTTCAATTTACTTAGTTTTTCAATAAAAACTAAGAAATTGAAGCGTAAGAAGTTCAAAAATCACTAAAATTGGACAGCTTCCACCCTGATGCGTTGCCACCTGTTGCCCTTCGCTCGCCTTACTGCTAGAAATTTGAAAACTTAATTTGTTTTTTAAATTAATTTACTTTTGCCAGGTCAAATGTCAAAAATAAGAAGAGCGCTACAGTCAAAAAATTAAAATGGTAATTGCTTATAAGATTAAAAATATTGTTGAAAAGCTTATGCATGTCACAAGAACGTTTTTTGAGATAAGCTGGCAACCCAGGCCCTTCAAATCGTGCTATAAAGCTGACTCAGAAATGAAAATACATTTAAAGAATTTAATCGTGCCAAAAATAAAAAGTCACAGTCCAAATTGAAATGTTTGTTCACCAAGAATTATTTGTGTGAAAAGCTCTATCGCCAGTGTCTTTTTTAAAACTGCCTCCTCTTATTATCGGTAAATACTTTATCCGATTTGAAGATACTAGTCAAATTGAATACTTTGCTCTATCAACCATCCTCCACCCCTTGGTTGTCCTTACGTATCACTCCTTTCTGCTAAAACTCCTCCCATCTTTCATTCCTCTCTACTATTCTAAATCTTTATCTATTTCTTCTCCTTTTTCTCTTCTTTCTCTCCTCCTCCCTTGCTCCCTCTTGATCCCCATTTCTCTCCATCCCTCCTCACCCTCTCCTCACCACCACTCCACTCACCCTCCTCTCTCTTTCCTTCTCCTTCCTCCCTCCTCTCTCTCCCTCTCCCTCCCTCCCTCCCTCGCTCACCCTCCCTACTCCCTCCTCTCTCCTCCCTCTCACCCTCCTCCTCACCCTCCTCTCCTCCCTCTCCCTACCCTCTCTCCTCCCTCTCCCTCCCTCCTCCTCCCTCCTCCTTCCCTCCTCCCCTCCCCTCCTCTCTCCCTCTCCCTCCCTCTCCCTCCTCTTCCTCCTTCTCTCGGCCCTCCCCCACCCTCTCCCTCAATCTCCCTCCCTCTTCCTCTCTCTCTCACTCCTTCTTTCTTCCTCTCCCCAGCAAGTTCGAAGGAGTTTGGTCACAAACACCGACACACGAGATTTTCATATATAAGATGTATCGAAATACATATACATACATACTTAAACAATTAAAATGAAACCCAAAGTTGTTTATAGCAGGTGAACTAGATGTGCTATATACATACATAAATTCTGCTTGAAAATGAGTAAGCTCGTCGGCATGTATTAATTCCACATTTACATAAATTGTTTTGCTTAAAAGTTGGTATGTGTACGCAAAATATTCGTCGTATTTTCCGAATGCGAAATATGTACATAAATGCGAACATTCGCGGATGCGACTCGCAGCGAGTTTAAAAATGCGTTAGGAGAAAACTTTATTAGGAATAAATTTTTTTTTTTTTGAGCATTTTGCGTGTGTTTCGTTAATAGAAAATAAATTTTAAAAAATGCATTGTGCCATTAACGTCCCCCGCGCGTTGTCCATCAGTTGGTCAGTCGGTCCTGTCTATCGGTCTATCTATCAGGCACTCGAATAGACGAATTTCGAGTTTGATGAATATTCAGCAAATTAGAGAGTACGTCTTGCGAGTCTTAAGCGAAACGAGAATCCATCATCAATCATCATTTTTATGAACGGGCGGCATTTTCGTGAATACTTACCTTCTTGACGGAATAATTCGTTTTGTTTTTGTTTATTTTTATTTTTTTTTTTTTCAACCCAGTCCGTTCGAAGATCGAATTGAAAAACAAATATCTAAAAAAAAAGTAGAAAAACATTTTTTTTTTAATGCCGTAAACACCTTCAAATTGAAATTGTACCTGTTCAAAGCGGCAGAATCGGCGACAAGAACAACAACAACAACAAACAACGGCAACAACATCGCGAACAATGATAAACAAATTAACCTTCTAAAAGCCAATGGATGACAAAGTACATACTAGCACACATTCACAATGGCATGTACACGAACGAACACACTCGCATCCGAAGCTAAAGCGAAGAAGAGACTATAGCTTAATTGTTTACGTGCTGACGACGACGCGACGAATCGCCTTCGACGACATTTCGTTTAACATTTATTAATAACGAAGATCCGCCGTCCACCAACAACGAACGAATTGTAGAATTGATCGAGAGTGCGGGGGGCGGCAAAAGAAAAACACTAAAAATTTAAAGAAGGAAATTCTTGAACAAAAAATTTGTCGCTACGAACCTGTTAAGGTATGCGTGCGCGCACGCGGTAAACGGCGAAAGTCCAAGTTCGAACTTCGAAGTGCGCAGCTTCGCAGCTACAGCTACAGCTACAGAATGAGCGCGGGTCAGTTGAGAAAAGTCAAAAACTTCGGCTAGCAACATTTGCCTTGGGTCCAGAAACGAACAAGCATGTGATGGCGAGTGCATATTCACCGTTTCGTTTGTCTATTTTCGCTGTCGCATCGTGACAGACAGCATGTCTTGCAGTGAATTAGACGAACTGGCGTTTTAGCTGCTTGTCCAGCTTGTCCGACTCAGAGGTGCTTCGTTGCAAAAAACAAAGACAAAAAGTTACCAGCAACCGCCTGTATATATATATAATTTATACATATATATATATATATATATATTAATAAAATATATGTATGTCTATGTATATAGTTTGATCGCATGCAACATGCTGCTTGTGCGATGTTGCTTCTTGGTTTCCTCCATTTTGGCAATGGACATTGATTGATTAAGTGCTTGGCGAAGCGATTGTGCCTCTCGTGCTCAGAAGTACAAACGTATGCATGTTCACGTATGTGCGTGTGAGTGTGAGTGTGGTTACCACCCCCCACGCGCTTTTAAATCATTTTGGTTTTTTTTCTATTTTTTTTTTTTTTTTTGTGTTGGAGCTAGCAACAGAAAAGTAGGCGTGCTCTGACTCCCTCTCCATTTAGGTAGTCGGAGACCGCACAGTGGCGGCAAACTTCCAAGCGCCATTGCTTGCGCATTTTGGTTTCGATACTTTTGGAAGGTTTTTGGCTTTGGTTTTGGTTTTGGTTTTTGGGCTCTGGGCTTTGCGTGCCTAATTAACTCCACCGAAATCGGGCAGCAACAAAACAAAGGTCAAAGGTAAATATAGTGCGCGAGGGATATGTAAAATAATTAGTAAAATTAAAGCGTTTAGCAGCCGATGATTAATGATGGAGATGATGGAGTGGCGTGCAAGCATCGCTTCTTGTTGTTGCCATCGATGGCAACAATCAGTCGATTAGACGATTGGCAGCTATTAAGCAAAAGAAAGAATTTTCAGAAAGACCAAAAATCGCCAGCCAGACATCGGAGGTTCTCGGAGGACGACAAACAGAAGAAATTTAAACCAGAAAAGACGAAATAATTTCCATCTTTTACATTGAACGCTATTTGGCGCAAAAAAAAAATGGTAGATAGATTGAATGGATTTTTCTCTTATGTTTGGTGCCAACGAAGGCTCCCATCCAGGTAGATAGGCGAAAATTTCGTCCCTTCGATAAGAAATTCTTTAATTGTCTGATTCCCGTTCTTGAATCCATCATCAAGATCCTGGAAAAGCTTTATTCCGGTCCAGAGGCATGTGGCGAGGACGGAGGGGAGTGACGGAAGGAGGTTTTCCCCGGGCCAGGACTTTCTGAAGGGACCCACAATTGTTCAGGAATTGTTTTTGCAACCCTCTCTACGGGCCTGTTTCGGTCAAATTTTTCTAAAAGAAGTAAAATGTGACTAAATCGGATATTTCGATATTAGCCCCTTTTGAAAATAAAAAGAAGAAGACAAGAATTGGCCGGGCTAAGCCTATCTGCTTAAAACAGTTCGGAACCACCCGCAGTTGGGTACGTCTTAAGGGGTTTTTAAAATCCATACGTGATGCTCATAGCAACATTAAAAGGTTAAGAAACATATGCAGTTGCAGCATGTTGCAAGACCTATACTATGTTGCTTTTATGTTTTATTGTGTTTTCGGAATTGAAATTCTTTTATTCCCACGTTCGATTATGGATTTACAAGAGGACATACATTCATAAGTATATTAATGAAAAGGAACGAGAAAAATAAATGTGTTTTTTTAGTTTTATTTGTTAGCAAAAGATTTCGCTAAGCTGAATATTTTGCGCTTATTTTTGCTTTTTTATTTATTTTTTTTTTTTTTGCACCTCTGTGCATAGATACTTAATTGTAATTGCATAATTCGCAATGAAATTATAACTTTAAGCACAAGACAAATTCATTAGCCGTCCGTCGGTTGTCGTCCGTTTTCGTTGTTCGCTGAGACTGCGGCGACAATGGCACCAGCCACCGAATGCTGGCATCAGCATCAGCATCAGCGTCCGCAACATCATCATTATCGCTGCTGCTGTCGCAGGAATTTGCATCGGCAGCGACTAATCATGCTAATTACCGCTTAAACATTTTCGCAAAACAATAGTCGCGAAATGGCAGCTGTCATTTCACTGTCAAATCGTTGACAGCAACAAAACGTTTTGTCGTGCTGCTACCTTTTTTGGTCGCGCATACGTCAAAAAGCTTGAAATTCAAATTCAGAATCGGATTCAGATTCGGATTCAGTTTCGAATTCGAATTCGAATTCGTTTTATGCCCGCCAAATGCTGATGCCATTATGTCCGTTGGCGAGTCGCAGTTCGCTCTCTTCGATCCGATTCGATTCGGTTGACACATTTAACAATTAACAATCGGCAATTCATTATTTAACAATATTATTTTACATTAGAACTCATTCATTGGTAATTCAGATTTTATGCATATTAATTTCCACTGGAGTTGCGACGGAAAACACACACACACACACACACACGCTTGTAGAAATGTGTGGGAACAGCTAACAACGCGCGGCGCTATTTTCAGATTATGATAATTGTGTTATGACTTATATGGACGTGGAAGGGTTAAATGAAATAATTTTTCAGAGCGTTTGATCGATTCAAGATTATAAGGCGCATCCATTTCGATCAGTTGAGATTTAAGTCTACTCCTTAGATCACGTACGTTGAGCGTGTAGAACTGCTCAAAGCTCTATAACAAAGTCCTGCCTCAGTTATCGACAGAATAGGTCTACAAATCGGCACTACCAAATAAAGTTCGGAGCCCTAGAAGATTATGAAAGGTGGATTTGCGATCCCAGAATACCGATCGTTAGCCAACCTTGGACAGACTACCACCTTTCGGAGTTCTGCGCCTTTGAAAACTTCTGGATCTAAGAAAAATTATTCCCATTGTCTTTCTCTCTTATTATGTCTTTTCCTCCTTCTCACTCTGTCTCACTCTATCCCTCTCGATCTCTTTCGTTTCCTCTCTTTCATTCGCTCACTCACTCCCTCTCATTCTCTCTCATTCCCTCTCATTCCCTCTCATTCCCTCTCATTCCCTCTCATTCCCTCTCATTCCCTCTCATTCCCTCTCATTCCCTCTCATTCCCTCTCATTCCCTCTCATTCCCTCTCATCCCTCTCATTCCCTCTCATTCCCTCTCATGCCCTCTCATTCCCTCTCATTCCCTCTCATTCCCTCTCATTCCCTCTCATTCCCTCCATCTCATTCCCTCATTCCCTTCATTGACACTCTAAAAGCCTGTCAATAGATTCATTCCGGATTTTCGTTCTGCATTAGTTCTTACAAGGCGGTTAAAATATTCTAAAAAAAAGCTAATGCTAAAAATTTTGCCTTGGCCCTCAGATGAGACCAATGATGTCAAAAGAAGCACATCGCCAATTAAGGGCAGAAAGCTACATCACCTTGAACGCATAAAGATTGACACAAGCTATAGCAACATAGCGCGTTGTCCGAATCGATTCAATTCGACTCTACTCATTGATCTCAGTTCCGCATCCTTGCATGTTCTTAATTATTTTAAAACAATTTGACACATTTTTGAAATTTCGCCACAGAAACGAAAACAAAAACAAACCAATTGCAAGGCAACCTCATCGAATGGCAAGAACAAAATTAACATGAATAGAAGACAACACCATCCGCAACTGTCAGCCGAAATAAAAATGATTCCTTTTCTATGCCGGGCAGTCCAGTCCGCTCCTGCCGAGCCGAGCCGAGTGCAGTTGAATTGAGTCCATTCCATTCCGACATTTTCGACATTTTGGACTCTTAAAGGAATTGCACTCTTTGACACTGTAACGCGCCGTAATTACAATGTCGAACATGATTTGGACGCACAGCAAAGTGCAGACTTGGCTCTCAAGCCGTCGAGTCTTGCCTGACATGCTCTGGCCACACATGCACACAAACACGTGAAAATGTATGCAGATTAAAGGAAAAATGCAAAAAAAAATAATAAAAACACGGGAAAAGGTAGAGACTAAACAAATAAGTAAGCTCGTTGGACGGACGGACAGACAAACAGCAGACAAGCAGACCGTGGACAAATTTATTGTGGAAAACTGCAACATATTTTCAGCTTCGGGCCGTATGCGAATAAGGACACACAGCCGCACTGGCACTAACACAACGACGCATGCACATGTGCAAGCCTCAATGACTGGCCACCGGACGTTGCAACCAGGCATTCGGGCAGACCGGCAGCACACTCAATTTCTCTAAATGACTCCAGACTCATTTCGACCTGAATTGCAGCGCACATACGGTAACCCACTCCCGTCGAGTGCAAATGGCTGCTGACCACACACCACACACCGCACACCGCAAAATCAAAAGTTCGGACTGCGCTGCGAGCCGCATTGAACCGAACTGAATGAAAGTACGAGTACTTCGAAGCGCTGCGCATTTAGAGTCACCTGTTGCGGCCATTGCTAGCAAGAGTTGCACAAATTTTCGTCCACAACGAATCATGGTTGTTGGTGGGCGAAACAGATGTCCGTATGCTAACAAAGGAGAAAGTTCATGGCGGTAGTAAGATGTTGCAACAGAATCAGCCCGTTTGGGGGCCGTATGTGAATGGGGGAAGTAGATATTTACGGTTAATATTTTCATGGGGGTGTCATATCAATCAAAGCCCACAAGTCCCTTCCGTTGGATGATCCCAACTAATGAGTTAATCACAACTTCTGGCCTCTCAGTTCGAAGGTGGGCCTGGCAACATGTTGACGTTAAGCTACTTGTTGCAGAAACCTGTGGATTAAAAGTTTTAGTGGCTTTTGTGTAAATCTGTGTTATATGGGCGTGAAGGATATCAACTTGGCCCCTACCGTTCATCGAGAAACAAAAAGGCCATCAAGGAGGGGTCGGATTAAAAAAAAATATAAAAAAAAAAATAAAAACCAAACAAAAATTTCTAAATAAAAAACAAAAAAGGAGTCCAACAAAACCGTACGACCTTAAAAAGTATGCTCAAGTCGGCGGGTGGAACGCGCAACATTGGCATTTTCGCTTAAGTCGTCGTCGTCGTCG
>CM035806.1:151585666-151738166 GCA_020466095.1 Chlorops oryzae | reverse complement strand
TTTGTCAGCCTCAGCAGCCACGGAAAACTTGAGTGCACTTAAGGTATTTAATTTCGCGCTCGAATTAGAAAACCTTCAAAGCATACTATGCAGCCATTGAGGTGGTGTTGTTTTTGTTGTTTTTATTTTTGTTGAAGGTGGAGGGAGAAACGGCAAAACGGCAAAATGGAAAGCGCTGCACGCAACCGCGCGAACATTTCATGAATTCTAAAGCAACAGAAGGCCTTGTCGGACGATTTGCTGATCGACTGCATATAGCGAGCAAGGATGTGGACGTAAGTCAATGGTCAAGGGTTAATGGACAGCGTTGAATGGTCGACTTGAATGGAATATTGAATGGACTAGGGGAAAAAATTGATTAGTGAACCACCAACGACAACAAAAAAAAAAAACGCGTCAACAACGGCAGAGACGCCAACAACAGCAGCAACAACAAAAATTTCAAATCAAGGACGGATGTGGTTTCAATGCTTTTTGTTGCAAAAATCAGCAGCGCAAGAAATGAAGAATTCACCATAATCAATCGAAAAATGTACATGTAAAAGATATGAAGAAACAACACCGCAACATTTTTTATATCCCCCCAATTGCTTTAACGGTTGCCTTATCAGTTTGAGCAACATGTTGAACAGTAAACCAAAAACAACAAAAGCAATTTAAAATATTTACTATTATATTCAAAAAAAAAAAATATTCGACCACAAAGGTTCTCCGGTGATTAGGGGGCGTTGCATGTTTAAGGTTTTTACATTGCTTCCCAGCAATGACAACAAATTCACCAATAAAAAACTCAAAAGGAAAATGAAGGGAAAGAAGGGTCACTTTTTTGGAATCCCTCAGAAGAAAAATAAAACACGCAAAAATATTGAAGCGAGAGTACCTTCCGTTGTGGTTCCCACCTCAGTACGGTGTTCTGTTGCCCTCCATTCCACTGGCGATCACCACAAAAGGAAAGCCAAAATCACTTCACCTCAAAAAAAATGTAGCGAATCGATTCAGCGCCAAGTTTTGTTTTTTGTTCGTTGCTTTGGCATTTGATTTTTTGCTTGCTACCCAGGAAGAGGAGAAAAAAACCATGGAACGGCAGAAAAATTCGCAACAACAAATAAATCCAATATCCGTCTTGGGTGGAAGCAAGCGTGAAATGACCAACCGTGGGAGCGTAATCGATTTGCAATGAGAAAAAAGGAAAGAAAAACAAATTAAAAATAAAAAGAAATGTTGCGGAATCGATTCGCTGCTGCCACTTTCTCACTCACTCGTGCTCTCATATCTCTTCTCTCTCTATCTCTCATTATAAAATCTCTCGATCTATCTCTCTCTCTATCCCTCTCTTCTCATCCTCTCTCTTCTCTTCTATCTCTCTCTATCTCTCTCTCTTCTTCTTCTCTTCTCTTCTCTCTCTCTATCTCTCTCTTCTCTCTCTATCTCTCTCTATCTCTCTCTATCTCTCTCTATCTTCTCTTCTCTCTCTATCTCTCTCTCTCTCTCTCTTTCTATCTCTTCTATCTCTCTCTCATCTCTCTCTATCTCTCTCTCTCTATCTCTCTCTCTATCTCTCTCTCTATCTCTCTCTATCTCTCTCTCTCTCTCTCTCTTCTCTATCTCTTTCTCTTCTCTCTCTTCTCTCTCTCTCTCTCTTCTCTCTCTCTCTCTCTCTCTTCTCTCTCTCTCTCTCTCTCTCTCCTCTCTCACTCTCTCTCTCTTCTCTCTCTCTCTCTCTCTTCTATCTCTCTTCTCTCTCTCTATCTCTCTCTCTCTATCTCTCTATCTCTCTCTCTATCTCTCTTCTCTATCTCTCTATCTCTCTCTCTATCTCTCTCTCTCTCTCTCTATCTATCTAACTCTCTCAACATACCTTGCACTCTATGTGTAATAGGGATGGGCGATAGTTAAAAAAATATCGCTGTCGATAGTTTTGGTATTTTAAAAAACTATTGAATTATACAAGTATATAATAAATCTTATAAAAAAATATCGATACTATCGATACTCCTAGGAAGTGCCGGCTTAAGCCCGGTATACACACATCAAAATGCTTGTCAAGCATGTAAGATTGAAAATCCAATTTTTCACCAACACAAAGTGTGGTATAGAATACATACGATACGTTTCTTATTGTCCATCTTTTGCAGTAAATGGGACCGGTCCAAGGTCGACCGTGGGTCGGTCCTAAAGAAGTCAGGACCGGCCGCCTTTCCATACATTCAACTCACCTCTTTTAACATAGGGCTGTCATTGAAAAACAACCGGTCGCTTTTCAAAGCATGTTGGGTTGGCTGCGGGCGAGTCCCTTTGTCTGAACTCCCCCAACAACTTCCTTTTGGGACTAGAGGAGTGTGAATCCGTTAGACGTTAACCCTAAACCGGTCGCGATTCGTATAAACTTCATATGAATTTTGGGGTCGGTCCTAAATGGACTCACCTAGGTCCGATCTGTTTTTTACCGAAACCATTTCATTACCGCAGGGTCACAACAGTTTCTCTTTCTTTCGAGGTTAATAAACCGATAATATTGATTCTTACATATTATCCAGGTGATTCTTAAATAGTTTCCTCTTGAGGGGACATATTTTTCGGTCCGATTAAGAGTGAGCACACTGTACATACCTTTGGTGCCGTGACTTAACGCCCATGGTTTTGACCTTATGTCCCAATTTTCTGGGATATACACATCAAAATTATTGGGGCACAATGTCCGTCAGAGAAACGGTAACAACACCACCACATTTACAAAATTGCCAAATCTTTTTGAAAATTCTAGTCTTTCAAATGGCTGGGTTGATGCGATAAGTAAAGCCATACGAAGAAGTTAAATCCGAGCCAAATTTTATGAGAAATAAAGCCATATGAGGTTTGCGCAAAATACTTGAAGTTGACAGCCCCGCGAAGCCCATTAGCGTTAAGTCAGGGCACACGTACATATCTATAAACCTTATTTCAGCTAATAAATACGTCGAAATTCTATTTTCTGTTTTATTAGAATAAAATAAAAAATTGCAAAAAAAAAAAAAAAAAATTAATCCTTCAAACATAAAAAAATTACTTTTTGTATTAAATTTTGGCCTCGTGAACTAAGGCCGCTGGGACTTAGACTGCGATCAGTTACACATATGTATATCAACTTATACAGACTGATGGCCTTTTAAGCTTACGCTGCCTACACTCCATCCATTTGAAGTAAACATACACTATCGCAAGGGGTCATTTTGAAACTCTTAACATAATATATCGATACTTCGAAAAAATTAAAATTTAGTAAAAATAATATCGAAACGATATGTAGCAAAATATCTAGTATAAGTAAATATCGATAGTTTTTGCTCATACCTAATGTGTATGCATGTGCGTTTTCGAATTGCGACTGACGAGAAATTGTGTAAGATAAGCTCCTTTGACTCCCCCGCCAGCGAGCGGTGCAACGCCATTGTCTTCAATTCATTCTTCTTATTCTTCAACATTCGAGCAAACAATTTTGATGCATCGAATTTATAATTGAAGCGATCTTCGCGCAAGTGTAAGAGTCGATGCGCTTATCTGACGAGTTTTCGTTAAAGGGGACGCACGCATGCGCGGATGCCAATGCCTGCCGCCCGCACATGTGAGCATGAGAGTTGCTTGTTCGGTGTATCAGCCGGTTGGTTGGTCGATCAGTCAGCTTTGGAATTTGGTTGACTCTGAGCCAAACTGACAACTGGCAGATCCCTCGCAGCGAGCAAGGCCCAAAATGATGGATCGCCGTAGATAGAACGTATTTTTGCATATCAGACGCATGCACATAATCGCATCATACGTATTAAAGAACAAATTAAATAAAATAAAATAAAACGTGAAACACAAAAAACCAAAAATAAGAAAAATACAAAAGAAGATAGAGAGAGATGAAATCCTCTCTAGCTGTCAAGTTGACCCCGGCATTGCCTTGTGACAGCACTGGCCGCAACCCGATCCCAGCGCATGCGTAAATCCATTCTACTGCTGCTGCTGCTGCTGTTGCTCACGGTGCTTGGCATCAACAACAAATTAAGTAAGAGCACCAACATGTAAATGATGCATGACATCTGAAATAAGTTGCCAGCCTCGATGGTTGTTTGCAGCACATGCAAGAATGCCATTAGCCACATGCAGTCGATGGGCAATCATACATTGCAGCTGCGGTGGAGTGGGTGTTGGAAACATAATTTCTGGAAAAAGAAACCGGAAAACAGCAGCAGCAGCAGCAGAAGTAACACACAACGGCGCTTTAAGCTTTTCTCTAGCCAATTTCCTATGGTCCTGCGCATTCTGCAACATGCTGCTAAGCAACAGCTTCATATTTACCATGGCAGCACTGAGGCATTAATACGTCAATACGTTAATTATAAATTTCAGCTTTATGTGCTTTCCTCAATAAAATGCTGTTTTTATTTATTAATATTTTAATAAAAAAAAATATAACATATTAAATATAAATATAATAAAAAATAAAAAAAAAAACTAATGGAGCAAATTACTTCATTTATTTATTTATTTTTTTTTTCAATTATCTCATGACTTTGAAAAACGCTCTTCGAACTCACCAACGCCGGAAAGGATCTTGTGCTGCTGCGTGAAATATTTTGTGCGATTTCTTCGACTTCAGTTTAAAAACTTAAGCTGCCGTTCCGCTTAATCTGAGACGGAATTTATCGGCATTTTTGCTATTTAACACTTAAAAAACCATAGCAAATGCTTAAACGATTTTCCTTTCAACAAAAAAAAAACCAAAACAATATATATATATATATATATGTATGCATATATAAATGAATGCATGTATAAGTATGTAGATGTATAAAATAGACGCAAGCGAAAAGAGCAACTCACTTTCGAGAGCGAAGATAGCGAATCGATGCTGCCGCTGTTCCGAACGCTTCTTTTTTCAATTAAACTTCATAGCAAATCGATTGTTGCATGCACATAAACAGGGCCAAGTGTGAATCCAGGAAGCAGCAAATTGAATCGAAACAGCGAGGAAACGGAATGGCCACAGAATGGAATGGAACGGAACGGAACGGAATGGAACAGAGTGGCATCGAATGGAATGAAAAATATTGACTTCGCAAGACCATGTGGTGAAAATAAATGAAAACGCACTCGCAACGGACTCGACCGATGAGGCTGCTGCAAGCCGGGACAGCTCGTTGAGTAGTTCTTCATTGAAATTGGAGAATAATGTTAAGAATGAATAATCAAATAAATGGGAACGCACACACAAATCTCACGGGGAGGGCGGAATGGAACGAGGGCCTTTTTTAAATGAACGATTCTAAATGATTCGAGGAAAACAAAGCACAAATGGAATGTCAACATTGAAAGTGTAGCTGGAAAAAGAGACGGAGAAGCCGATCAACATTTTAAACGAAATGACCCGAACGACAGCCATGGATGCAAACGTAGGTATACGGTGAACGATGTGGCGCCACAAGGTACTCTTGCGTTGGCGGTCGACACTGGCCTCAACAGTGCCGAGCAGTGCGTTGAGAATTCGACTGACTTCACATTGGACACAAGTTACATTGATGAGCATTGATAAGCAACCTGCTGCTGCGCTATGGAACAACAGAAGCACCCAGAGGTATGTGTATTCATGCTGCTCGATAGCTTAGAGTGGCTCTGTTGCCATTTATTGATTCACTATCGCTTTACTAAAATTCATTTCATTTCTTTTTTTTTTTTTGTGTTTTGCTACGTCTCATCGTCATCGTCATCGACTGAGAGTGATGCTGTGGATTCCAACGAAAATGTTTTCGAAATAATTCGATTTATTTAAAGGGTCACAACTGAGTGAAGATACAAAGAACAAAAAACAAAAGAGAAACTGAATATTGATTTATTAAAGATTCTATATATCATGCATTAGCACCTCAGAAACATGTCTACAATCGCGAATACAGCGTAATATCGCTGATAAAATCTATTTTCCTTACAAGAAGCCACATCGCAATGGCATTAATGTGCATTTGAGGAGTACATATCGTCAGGCTCTTTGCCGCAAGCGTTGCTAGTCAAGCATAGAAGTAAAAGTGCCAACAGGAAACATGTTGCGGTGAAAACATGTTTAATGGACGCTGACAACACGCGATTGCAACATAATCCGTCAATGTGAATGCAAGAGAACAAAACAAAAATACAGAAGGCAAAGTGAGGGGTAGAGAGAGAGAGAGAGAGAGAGAGAGAGAGAGAGAGAGAGAAAGAGAAAGATTTCAACGTAAGAGGGAAAAGTAAGTGTGTGGGATGCCGACCTATCGCATTTTACAAATAATTTTCCAAAAACATTGTATTTAAGTCGCAAACGTGCAAGCGGCATCCCAACTCAACCCACTCGCAGCAAATGTATCTTTCGTCCGGTGGACGTACCATCATATGTAATTATGCATTCATCCGCGCACAAAGCGGGGTAATTATGCTGTTGGCAAATCGGCAGAACCGCAGAACGCTGTTGGAGATCCAATATGCAATACAGCGTCCAGTGCCGTTGAACGCTAATGGGCGGACAGTTGAGGTTAGTGTGTGGAAATCATACCTCATTGGTCATTATGCGCATCAAAAACAACAGCCACCGAAGTCAATATCAGCACAGAACAGCGCCGATGCACATGGAGAGCAAACTGAAAATAAATGGGAATCAGAAGCGAAGAAGCGAAAAGCGAAAAAGGAAAAGGAGCATAGCAACTTAGTGCGACAGCAAAAGCGCGCGAACATCCACTCATCAAGTCAACAATAACGCTTGGAACAAAATATCAGTGCAACAAGCTTGGCAGACGATGTTGCCAGCGGTTGCAATTGTTATAGCGCCTCCAGTGTCCGCTAACCAGTAGCAGTACACACAAATTTTTATGCCGCCCGCCTTCACGATGATGGCCATGGCGATGACTGCGATGACGATCACGATGACGATCACGATCATGATGATGATGATGGCGTTGACTACAGCAATAGCAATGGCTCTTCCTGCTGCCTGCCAGCTCGAATTTAATGATAATGCAAGCCAAAAAAGACAAAAAAAAAAACCGAAAGGAACTTTCGCATTAATAATTATCAGGAATTGCCGGCAATTCAGATGCAATGCAGGTGCAGCTGCTATTCATTTTTGGGTTGATTGTTGATTTTGTTTTCATCGTCGGCTGTTGAATGAATGTCAGAGAAGGCATCACCAAATCGAATATGCGCACAAAAAGCTAAAAATCTTCAATTCCGTATTCAGCTATTGAGCTCGGATTTATTTAAAATGAAATAAGTATATACAGTACTTATTTTGTTTCTAATCAAAAGCAGCATGTTGCTAACGAACGTCGCTTAACTCAAAAGCAAAGGACCATATAAAGAGAAATACTTGCTATTTCAAACCCGTTCGCATACCACATGAAGGGTCAAAGTATACAACAGTTTATTCTATCAACAAAATTTCTGCATTAAAAAGCCTTTTTACTTTTAAATTCTTGCGCTGACGGCTGGCAACATAACCACACTACGAGTATTGCAGAATGAGAAAGAAAAAACGAAAGACTTTAGCATCGAACTTGATGTTGCAAGCTGACAACTTGTTTGCTACTGTCAGATACGAGCAGCGTCATCAGTACTATCATCATCAACAAAAACAACAACGATGACAACAACAACAACAACACCAGCGACGACGAAGACGACAACGCTGAAATTATACCAACAACAAAAAACAAATGGCTAAACAATGGCAACAGGGCTTAAACAACAAAGGACCCATCAACATTATCATCAATAACAAAAACAAGAACAAAACGACGACATCAGCAGCAACAAAAAGCATGCTGTTGTTGTTCCTTTTTATTGTTCTTCTTTGTTTTTAGTTTTTTGTTGCAGTTATAGTAATATTCTTACAACACTAATTAGCTAAAAGGATGTGGTCCGCAGTCGTCATCGTCATCATCATCATCATCATCATGATCATCATCATCAATGGAAGTTGCATAGGCATAGCAGCAGCGGTACAAGCGGCAATATGAATGCAGCAAGCTGCGTTGCAAGGAAACAGCGCGTTGCAAGGGCGTAATCCACGGCGGTATAATTCATGCAAAATGCAAAAAAATAAGAAAAAGAAAACGAAAACGAAAACGGTAAGCGAGAAGGGAGAAGCGAGAAGCGGCGTGAGGATTGTGGTAACAGGGATAAGAAGTTAACATGCAGAAAGAAGCAAAGAAACTTGGGCTACTGTCGGCGACTCTTGGCAGCGGTAATTACTGCAAAGGCTTTTCAGTATGAATTTCTCAGCTTTGAGCTTTATTGGGTTTTGTTGTTGTTGGTGTTCTCTGCGCTATTTTTTTTTTTTTTTGTTTCTTCTTGCTTCTTTTCCGTTTTTGCATTTTCTGCTAACAACGTTTTCTTGGCTTCTTTCACTGCCTTTTATTACTTTAACTCTTCGTGCTGCTTTTTTCGTCTCGCAGACTTTTTTGCTTACACATTAACTTGTATCCTGTACATTGTCCGTCCGTCCGTCCGTCTGTCGGTATGTCTATCTCATCGTCCGTCCATCGGTTGGTTCAATTTCAGGGAGTTTCCGGCGCTGGTAATTCCACGTTTGGCCTCACGTTGCGTCGCCAGCATAACATTACATCCGCAAGCACCAACGGGGGCCGCATCCGAGGCTGCATAAATATTTATTGCCGAATCTGGTTGGGTTTAATTATTGCTAAAGTGTTAATTTCGGTTGCCCCAAGCAGCGACAGCCAAACTAAACCATATTTTTTCGCTTCATTTACTCGCTTGGTTGATTTTTTTTATAGTTTTTTTTTTTTTTAAGTTCTAAGGGCTCTTTCTATTTTATATTTTATTCAAATCGCTTTTAAGTTCGAAATCCTTGGAGATTCCCCCAACGAATACCAACATATGTATGTATGTATATGTTTAAGGCAACGAACGTTCCATCGAAAGGCCTTGCAAACAAACTCTGCTTCAAGTCGTCACACAAAGCAATGGAGCTTGTTAAAGAGCCAATAAATAAATGAAATAGTGGAGGAAATGAACCGCAGAGAAGGGCAAGGCACAGGAATTTGGGGCACACGCAATGACGTTAAAATAATTCAAAAACTAAACGCAGAGAATGATGGCCCATTAGAAGCCTTCGGTTTCCTTTCAACTTTTCTTTTTTGCTTTTGTCAACGATTTTGCTGCAACGTTGCGATACAAAAAAAGAAGAAGAAGAAAACACAACGCACATAAACGCACGTGTGTATGTTGAGCTTACACCGCCGACTCGACGAATTTGCATTTTCCACCGCATTTCCTGCGCCATTTACTCGACAACTGCAGGATTGGCAGCGGTGGAACGGGTCGGGTAATGAGAGGCAATGAGAGCGTGGTGCGAAAAAGTCAAAAGAAATCGAGCAATCTATCCAAGCATTCAAGTTGAGCTGCCAACGACACCCGCAATTTCCGTTCCCCTTTACTCATACACTCCCCCACCCCGTCGCATTTCCGACCCCGTCCATCTCCCTCTCTCTCTCTCTCTC
Source organism: Chlorops oryzae (assembly GCA_020466095.1). Classification (NCBI taxonomy): domain Eukaryota; kingdom Metazoa; phylum Arthropoda; class Insecta; order Diptera; family Chloropidae; genus Chlorops; species Chlorops oryzae. The sequence goes on along the minus strand of CM035806.1, from coordinate 151,728,660 downwards.
TCTCTCTCCCCTCTCTCTCTCCCCTCTCTCTCTCCCTCTCTCTCCCCTCTCTCTCCTCCTCCTCTCTCTCCCCTCTCTCTCCTCTCTCTCTCCCTCTCTCTCCCTCTCTCTCCTCTCTCTCCTCTCTCCCTCTCTCTCCCCTCTCTCCCTCTCTCTCCCTCTCTCTCTCCTTCTCTCTCCCCTCTATCTCCCTCTCTCACCCTCTTCCACCCTCTCTCTCCACCACTCTCGATGTCACCTTCGCGCGCACTTCTCGACGGTGTCATGTTGCTTAAATCGTGTTTAATGGCACGAAAACATTGCAAACGAGAACGACCAACTTTCCGCATGGAAGTCTGTTGGGGGCAGGCGCGATTTGCGATACAATGCGATTCCATACGATACGCCAAGGACACGAACAAGGAGGACGACGCATCACGTGCAAAAGATTGCTCCTTATTGCAATGCTATGAGCCACGCATTGCAGAAAACGACTCGATTTGACTCAAGACTTAGCTTAACTCGAAGGGGGCGGAAGAGCGTGTCGCAAATTTTCGAAAAAATAAATAAAAAAACAAAATTTAAAAAAACTAAAAGCAAAGGAAAGGGTGAAATAAGAAAAACGAATAAGGACGAAGTCAGTCAAACACGCGACGCGCTGCGGCAGTCGAGCAACAAGGCAATGAGGACGCATTGCAGTATGCATTAAAGAAATACAGCAACAACAAAAAAGTTAGGAAACAAAACAACAATCTCACACACACACACATATATATATATATATATATATATTTCCATGCAATGCATACCAACTCACTCCGGTGTCGATTGTCTTCCCGATTGTCCTTACGTTCCGTGCGATTAGGAAGTAATTTGCCTCGCGCATAGTATAACATTGTTTGTTCCTGTCCGACGGACTTCTAATGTTATTATACTACATACTTTCCCCGCCATCACAACACGCACACACACCCACACAATCACATACCCAAAGTATGCACACATGTACATACGAGTTGCAGCTTAAAATGATGTGCCACGACATGTCGCAACGGTTGGTTGTCGATTGACTTTGAACTTTTCACAGAATTTCCTCACGTGCACTTACCTAAAAAGAAAAAGAAAATAGCAGTTAATTTTTTGTTCGATTCTGTAAGCAATAAGTTTTATTTTGCCAACAATGAATTTTTTCTACTTCAATTTACTGCATTCAATTCAGATACAAAGTCGCTAAGCTTTGTTGCTGAACGATATCCCCCAGCAGCATTGTGAATATGTACAATTAATGACGTTTCTGTCTACATATTTGTTGTTGTTTTTTTTTTTGTTTCTTGTATTGCACTTTTCCAACGCTACTGCTTGTTGTGCTCAACGAGAGGTCAAGGAATCAAGTGGGCAAAGTAAGAAGCTTTGGTATTTCGATCGTTGTAAATCTTGTTCGGACTTATCCTAACACCCTGTATTGGCGCTAATAATCATAATTGCCTATAATTATATGCTTACGCGGTGATATTCCGAAACAAGTACGTAATTTTTGTTTTTCTAGCGAGCCGAGAGACAACATGCAGACTCGATTCTTTTTGCAGCACCGTTTGGGGACCGTTTGAAATATTTCTTTTTTTTTTTGTTTTTTAGAAAAATTTCATTATTTTTTTTTTTCTTTACTTTGCGCGCAAATTACGCAAAATGAGTGTGAAATTGCACTAATCACAAGGTATTACAAATAGATCGTAGCGTATTGCTAGTAATAAGGTACATTAAAGGAGTGTAATTGAGCTAAGCAAGTGGGTCTTGTTAACCTTAGGATCTATGGCAAATCAAACGTCGGTGTCAATACTTTTAGTCTTTTTGTACCTTCTAATGTTCAAATTTTGCGTACAAAATTGCGCAAAACCTACTTCTCGGGAATACTGTTAGCGAGACCTCAATCGGGATGTCGGGAAGAACAAACTTGCCACACCGTACACACTCCATTGGTCAGCAAAAATTGGTCGTCTATGGAAAAAGATGAAGATTGTTACGGTATTTTCATATAAACAGCGCCATGAAAACGCACATAACAATTGGTTAATTCTTCTATCATAACACTTCAAATTAAGAATCAGCAATGCATAAATTTCGGAAATCTTTTTTGTGATTTTTTTCCGAAGAGTAGGTACTGTAGGTACTAACAGTCACAATAATTTTCTTTCTGAGCCCACCGAAATTCGATCAAACCCAATTTTCGAAGACTCTGTTCGTAAAAAAAAACAAAAAAAAAAAAAAAACCGACATTAGGAAATAAAATTTCAATTAAGAGAGACTCCCGCAGGAGAATCACTTTCCCATGTTTTCCACAAATCACGATAATAAATTAAATAATGAAATCCATTCAAATTCGAATATTCCTCCCCTCTACACATTCTCTCTCTCTCACTCACTCTCTCTCTCTCTCTCTCTCTCTCTCCTCTACTCACTCACTCTCTCACTCTCTCACTCTCTCTCTCTCTCGCTCTCTTTTCCTTCATCTTTTGATCTTGCCATCTCTCTATCACTTCGTCTTTCAAGCTCTCCATGTCTGCACCCCTTCATCACACGTGTTAAGCTTCACTTCCGCTGGATTCAATTTCGACCTACAAGCATGTTTTGTTGCATCATTTTGTTTCATTTTGCTGCATTAGAACAAGAGCGAACAAAATAACAACAGCAAGCAAAACAACAACGACAGCAACAGCAACAGCAACAATAAAACATCAATTTCAACAACTAATTACGCGCTAATTGATAATAACAACAAAAGGCGAGCAAAACGTAAGGTAGAATTAAAAAATTGCCGCCGGTTAATAACCACGACTGGACTGACTCATGTCTATGTATATATGTTTGTATGTGTGTGAATTAGGAAAGAGGAAAACATAAAAAAAAAAGGTAGGTATAGTTGAAAATCGAGTGGAAAAACATTAAAAGCCAGAGATTTTCCACAATAACAGGCGAGACAAAAACGCTTATTAGTTCAATTCATAGGATTTTGTTCTTTTTTTTTTTTTTGTTCGTTTGGATTTGTGTTGCATCACGCAATGCTGATGTTGCAGTTCAGCAACATTTTTCAGTAGCCAAAAATGTATCAGCAACATTAGAGCGTAGCGCTCAGTGTTATGGCTTGAGTACTATCAGGTAAACGTGAAAGGAAAAAGGAAAGCAAAAAAGAACTGAAAAGCAATAAAAATGAAGGTAGATGAAATCATGAAATTCCTTTCAATATGATTTTAAATAAAGGAAATCACTTTAGTCTTGATTTTTCAATTGAATTCTTACTACGTCGGGCGTTTAAGCATTCTCGTTTTTTGCACATAACTACATTCCTATTCAAATATGTACATTTAAACATACATACATGTTAATCAGCAGCTCAGTTCATGATGGAAAATTGAAAAAAAAAAATTATAGGTATCTATTATTTTATTACCTTGCCATTGGGGCAAACTTTTGAGCAATTTTATTTGTTTATTTTTAGAGCACACCTCCGACTAATGTTTCTAAAGACCAGTAAAACAAAAAAAATTTCTGCAAGTTAACTAACATGCTTACTTAGGCATGAATCCCAGCGACTTTGTTTACAGACAATGCTCCAATGCTTAGCTGCTCTGGATCGGTTTTCTGTGCTTGTACTTGTGATACCTGTAGCTGTTATTCCTTGAAATACAAATCCTAAACGGCAGCAACAACAATAAAAACAACAACAACTGATTGTAACTTTTTATCTTCAAGTTTCGATATGTTCCGCAGCGGAAACCAATGCAAGGCTTGCATCGCTCTGCACCGCATTACCCCGAATCGCATCGCATCACGATACTTTACGTGTGTCACTCAAATGACAGCGCGCGATGTCTTATGCGTGATACTTTTGTTGTTGTTGTTACTATGTTTGTTTCCTTCATAACTCGCTCCCATATAAACTTAAGTATGTTGCGTTGCTCTCTTAACTATTCCGACGATGTTGACTTGTCGTTGGCGGCGTCGGCGGTATTGAAACAAAAACAAAAACAAAAACAACAACAAAAAACAAAAACGAAAACATCATGAAAAAGAAGAAGATGCTTGCGTTCGCTTTTTAAGAAAATACCTCAGACAAACGCGGAAAAAACGCGCCGAGTGCAGAAGTAGAAGATAGAATAAATCGAAGAGACGAAGGAAAGAAATACCAAAGTCAAGTCAAGTGGAGAAGACACCTTCTCAGAGCTCGCCGTCGTCGTCGTCGTCGTTGTCTGTCTCTCTGTCGAATTATGTGTCTGTACGTTTGCCTGTATTGTGTGTCCGTGTGTCCTCTGTGCCGTGCATCCAGCATCCAATTCCATTGAATGCTGAGTTGCAACCCATCACGGCACGTTGAGGCTGAGTTAAGTTGAATCGGAATCAAAATCCAAATGGGAATCGTCGGAATCGTTTGGTCACTAGTAAAGTGTTCAATTCTCTACTCCCCCTCCTCCACCACCTCCTCGTGCTACCGCATCTTTGCTTCCACCGCCCCCCTCCTCCTCCACGTAGCTTAGCGTTAGTACTTTACACCCGATCATGTGTTTGTAGAAAGCGAAAAGGCAAAATAAGCCGGAATAACTGAGCTGACTCGGGCCGATCCGATCCGATGCGATCCCATACGACCGATCCGAGCCGATCCGATCCGTTCCGAGTCTGTACGAATCGAGTCAAGTGGAATAGAATGAAGTGCGGACTTACAGTGACTCGCGGTTGTCTTCTGTTTCTGGCCGGTTTGACAGGTGTTTCTTCGCGATTGTCCAGCGACGAGTCAACGAGCTGAGATTTTATTTCATATCATTTTTTTTTTTGTTTTCTTTATTTTTCTTTTCTTCTTCATTTTCGTTCTATTCATAAGAGACAAGCACACATACTTATGAGCGACTAACAACATTGCCCTGCAGGTGGATGTTTTCACATTTTAGTTTATGAATTTGAGCGGATTTTTTTGGCGCTCCAACTTATTTGAAGACATTGTTTCTCATATTATTTCCTGTACAAGGATGAATTCTTCCGGAATTTGTTTTACTTTGAAGATTTCTCAACTGTGGCCGAGTCACGTCCTTCGACCGCAAAATCGCCCTCATGTTCTTTTGGGCACATTGAGCCCCTTATGCATCCTCCAGCCTCACAGAAGTCTTTTGTCATTTATACATACATACATAGGTATAGACTTATGAAGAAGGTAGCGCACTCGGTCCTGCCGATCTACCCCATCTACTCATCTATTCGTCACCTCATCTCTAAAATGGATTGTGAGAAGCCGATATGAGCCCCGGCTGCTTAGGCTGCTCTGTCATCGTTGGGGATTAATATTGGGCGAGTACCATAACGAACCTCCGAAGAGAGTCAGTTGACCCGACCGCAAACGACAACCTGTCTCGCATAAATGCCAAATTTCGAGATTACGTATGCGAGTTTAATGTATTTATCGGTTGACGGTGTGCTGCGCTGCGCTGCTCGGTTCCCAGGCGACGGCCAGTCAGACCAGTAAGCCAGTCAAGTCAGCCCAGCCTGTGTGATGGTAATGCCGTCGCGTCGGTCCAGAGCGAGGCGAGCGGTCGGTCTCAAGAGAAATTCGAAAAAGCTATGCAAGAATTTATGTTTATTATTGTGGTTTTAAGTCCAATAAACTGGACGGACGGACGGATGGACGGTTGAACGGATGGATTGGACGGACGTGATTGCCGATTTGTCTTTGCGTTCACCCGACAAGCCGACATTGCGAAGACATTGTGGCCGTCAGTCCTCTGAAGACAAATGAGCAAAATGACTGAGCTTAGCAACGTGCTGGAACGTATGTACAGACAGACAGACAGACAGATGGACGGACGACGAACGGACGAGCTTGAAAAGTTGAAGGTGCAAATTGTTGCGGGAGTTGCACAAAACCGCGCACTGTGGCCAGTGTCTGCTGACCACTTCCACATCCAAAGCGAACGGAGAAGCGGAATCAAATCACAGCGTTGCAGGCAAAGGACGTGGGAACGCTTTGTTGACTTCGTTGACTTGAAAGTATCAATTTACGTTGTCATGAAGAGAGCAAAAAACCGAGACTAAATCCAAAAAAAAAAAAAAAAAAAAAAAAAAAAACAAGAAAAACGCAAAACAAGGGGTAAAGCCAAAATTGGGAACTGATTTCTCAGCACCCGCACGCACGCACGCACGCACACATCCAGAACAGAGTGATTCATGCCAAACAGCCCGAACGGCTCTTCTGCCGGCCAATGGGCCATTCAAAGATCGCTTCGATACTGGAACTGAATTGGGTCTGACTGCATTCGACCAAAAAGCGGTGTTCGGTGATGCAACCAACCAACGTCCACCGGACCACAACACTAACCACGAAAATCTTTACCAACGAAATGAAAAGCCAGCTTATGCATACTTGCGGCAGTCGATGCAAAAAAAAAAAAAAAAAAAAAAACAAAGCTAACTGGAAAGAGACCACGCACAGTGGTGCTAGGTCCTTCAAAAAACCATGTTAATCCTTTGACATGTCGTCGCGTTTATTCTACCTTCATTTAGTTTCCTTTCCTTCGTATGTTCTTTTGTACATATGTGCGTGAGTGCTTTCCGAGTGAGAACAATTGTTTTCTTGTTTTCTTCCATCGGCTATTGTTCTCGTTCCACTGTGCGGTGTCAAAATAATAGCTTTGAATGCCGTTTAAATGGGATTATGTGATGACTTTTTGGATTGCATGGAATTTAAGAAGACATTTCAGAGTTCCTCCTTCACTTGGACGTGAAATTTCTTCTCTCTTTTGTTATCTTTCTTTTTCGGCTTTTTCATTCAGTTATGTGACTCTTTGAGTTGACTTTTGCCTTGTTTGATTTTATTAACTGACATCGGAAATAAGCTCACCACCGCCGCCACTCAACAGGGCTTCCCTTTTCCTGTTCTTGTCATTGTTTGTTAAATTTGTTGATTTTTTGCTGTCCTATGCTGTGTTGTGCTGTGTTGTGTTGCTTCTTATTTGTTGCTGCTGTTTTTGTTACTGTTGCTGCTGTTGTTGCAATTGAAGCTAGTAAAAAAAAAAGGGGGGACTATCACCCCTTGAACCAAGAAGAGTTTTTTTTTCGATGGATCTTCTCTTTTGCGATAACAAAAGCAATTAAATATATTCCGAAGAGTCCTACCGAATTAAGATAAATAATCAATCAATCCTTAATCAATATTAATTTTTTATTTGGAAACTTATATTTTTTTGCCATTGAAATGCCATATAATCGAACAACTTCTTCTTCTTCTTGCGAATTTTCAAATGTCGCGGCCTAGGCCTATGCCGGGGTCCGCATATAATCGAACAACAATCGGGAACTATTTCAGAAAAAATAAATCAAAGTGAATCAAAAATTATTCAAAATTATCTAAATGAAATCGGAATGGTTATCAATCAACTATATATTTTTTTATTTAATTTAGATAATTTTTTAAATAATTTTTGATTTATTTTGATTGGTTTGATTTATTGATATCGAATCGAAATCGAATATATTTCCAAATATAATAATCTCAATCAAATCGAGACAATTTTTGATCATTTTCGAAATTTAGGTTTTTTCATTAAATACTTATGAAATAATCCGGGTTTTCGATTATTTGGCAACTCTTAACATTAACCATTTTAAAATTATCAATGGAATTGGTATTTGGTTTATCAATCCTTAATAAACAATTGCTTTTAAACAGTCGATCATGTTTTTGAGATCTATCATTAGAACTACCTAAAAACTGACTCAGACACATTATTTATACACTCACTGGGACGATCGGAAGAGTGAAGTCTTTGTGCATGGCCTTCATAACGAAATGACTCTCGCAAAAATGATTATTTATCGATAAATGATGATTTCGTTCGAGCATCCTGTCGATCGAATATCGGTTATCGTTTAGCAAGTAGGTCGATTCCATAGCATAAATATTAGCGCCAATTAAAGTGGAATGTGTGTTTCACTTGAAACACGGGGCGAAGTTTCCCAAAAGAATTATCGATAACAAAAACATTTTAAACACCATTCTAGGTTCTTCAATGCACCTCATTATATCGATCGCTATCCTTTAAACTCTGTACTTAACATAGTTTATTCTGGAATTGAACAATTTGGTGGCTGAATTGCTACAATTACAAGCGTAAACGATGATGACAAAAAACACATACATACATATGTATGTATGTATGTATGTATATCGCTGATTGGCAAATATTACAACAACTAAATTTACTAAATTTTAAGTATATGAAACTGTATGAAATCCCTTGTTTATGCACAGAGAGAGAGAGAGAGAGAATGAGAGAGAGAGAGAGAGAGAAGAGAGAGAGAGAGAGAAGACATGCAGAGAGAGAGAGAGAGAGAGAGAGAGAGAGAGAGGAGAGAGAGAGAGAGAGAGAGAGAGAGAGAGAGAGCTTGTGCCTTGAATTTTGAAACGTACGCATGCGCACAGGCCGCAGTGCGAGCATGGAGTGCCTGCGTTTGTAATTGTGTGCGTAAACAAATATTTTCTTGTTAACAAAGCCATTAGAGTGAAAGACTGGTTAATAAGACGTACAAGTACAGCGAAGAGCGAAAGGTAAATAAAAAACGATGAAATGTTGGCAGCGAAAGCTCATAAAACACCCGCACCAGACGACCGAACACGAAATCATACAAAACGAAACGACGCGTACGCGATCGAGCGCCACACGAAAACGTAAATGCGACATTTATTAACTCAAAAAATTAACCGACATTTTATTAGTATTTATTGAACAGAAAGCGCGATGGGCAGGGAGCACGAGAACACGAGAGCAGTTAGCACCGAGAATTGATGACTGATGAACGTTGAACGATGAACGATGAACGATAAGAGCAGTGAGAAGAGGCCGTGCAAATATTCCATGAAAGGGCTCTGCCATTCAATGGACTGCGCTTTGGCTTAAGGCCGCAGTTATAATCGATTTTAAAATGTGTTAAGTGCATTTGGTCGATTGAAGAACAAGGAGGAGATACATAAACGAATGAGAGGGAGGGAGAGAAAGAGAGAGAGATAGTGAGATGGACTCATTCAATCAACATCTGCAGTAATGTGCGATGGCGTCTATGGTGATGATGTGAAGGCAGATAGATGCCAATGTTGCTGTCGTTGGTTGCCGTGTGCCGCGGCGTTTAATATTGTGTGCCGATGCCTCCGTCGAGCCCACTTTTGACCAAGTGCAGTTATGCACAACGGCAAATAGCAGTAATCGAGGCTCGTAAAGTGCAGCTTTATCTATTCGTCTGTCGAAAAACAAAAATCGAACCGAAAATTTCTCATGCAAACACAGAAAAAAATGACGCCCGACAATTAGAGGTTGACACCTTACAGATTGGTTGCGGCATATGCTAGCGACATTGTTGTTCTTGGCGACGACGATGGCGACGATGTTGGCAGCGTCATTGATGATGGTTAAAGACGTTAATAAGTTAACAAATAATGACACCCTACTCCAGACTGTGGAGGTTTTTTTTTCTCTTTTGTGAATTAAAGAGGTATTCTCGCTAAACACCCTCGCTCGCTGAGTCTATCTTCGCGTGTATATAAAATATGTACATATGTGTCTAAAATAAATACATACATACAAAAAAAAAAAATAATAAAGAAACAGCATTTCAGAGCATCTTTGCCTTCTAGACTTTCAAGAATTTCCTTGCTTTGCGCTATGATTTTTACTTACAAGAAAATTCTTTCCAAAAATATCGTTCAAAGTGCTTTCTGTTTTATAAAATTGAAGGTCCAAAAATCCCTCAAAAGGAGAGAAATCCCTTAAAACGGCAGCTTTTATGAGAATACGCTTTAAAATGATTGCGAAAACTACTTTCGTGATGCCAAGGAGTACTTTGAATCATGTGGCTGAAACAAGATGCGCTGAATTGCAAAGAAAACGCAAAGCGAAATGTTGCACTAAACGATATGATGCCAAAATAATAGGAACAAGCTGAAACAATTTGTTGCCAAACTGCGCTGCTACCAAACACGCTACAATAATACTTGGGACGAAAACAGAAACAAAAGAAACCGAATTCAGAAAAAGAGAGGGCGAAGGAGAAGGTGTGTGTTGATTTATATGGCTTATTATTAAACGTTATCCGATCATAAAGATTTCCTTTATTGTCGCAACACTTTTATTGAAATTGATTTTTTAAGTTAATTTTGATTTTAAGCCTAAACATCCAAAAGGGCCCTTTTACTTTCAACTCAATTGAAGATCAGCTGCATTTTGCTAAGTTTTCTCATACATACATATATGTATGTATACTCAGATAGATGCAGTGTAAAGGCATTCGTCACACAGACGCACAATCAAATAACGCTACCATTATTGATAGGATTAAAAGAAAAAGAAAAAATTATAAGAATTTCTCTAAGATGTTTAAAATTTTTGAATTTTCAGAGAAGAAAAACCAAATTCAAATAAAAATCAAAATCAAAATCAAAAACTTTTCATAAAAGCCTCGAAAATCAATGGAATTCCGATGCTAGTGCGGCAAAATTTATGAGTCCATAAGCCAAAAATGAACTGAATGAACTGAATGAGCTACAAATAAGCGGAATTTAAATGCAAATTAATAAAGTGATAGAGGAAAACGAATTTCAAAGAGAAGACCATAAAAAAAAGAAGTCAACAAAGGCAGCACCACCGAAACCGTACGAGCCCAAAACCAGAAACGAAAAAAACCAAAATTTCATATACATATACATATGCATATACATATACATATACAGAAGAAAAGAGAAACAAAAAAGAGACAGACGGACACAGACGTAGCGGCAATCGGGTCAGTTAAACAGGTGCGTATCGTCAGGCAACGGCTTGCTGCATCAGCCGCAGCCGCAGTCGCAGCCGCAGCCTCAGCCTCAGCATCGGACCAGACATGCAGCCGGAATCACTGCGCAAAGAGAAACAAAAACATTGGAAATATCTCAAATCGGAAAAAAAAACCTTTAAACCAAAAAACAAAAAAACAAAAATCGAAAGAAGTCAAATACAAAAGCAGGGGAACGTCAAAATAATAATCACGAAATCAATGTGGGGCCCCGTACACGTTGCGGCTAAGATCATCAATTAGCTGACAATTGTACTACATTTTTGTGGACAAGAAGCAGTCGCTGATTATCGGTTATCGGCTTCGTATTAAGCGATTAGCGTCGAGTGTTTCCACCGTACACTGAGAGAAATTCGGTCGGTTTGCGACTTGGCCAGAGATTTGTATCTTGGCAGCTTGATTAAAATGTTTGAGTGGTTCGGCGCGGGACCTCAATTGACGATTTCGATTTTATGGTTTGTTGTTTGTGTTGAAAATTTTAAAATTTTTTTCCGATTTTCATATTTACTTTTCCTATCAATGTGAGAAATTGTTGATAACGCGGTGCGTAACCACCCACTCAACTTATACTTACAGTAACTGATTTCATGCAATCGGAATGGACTGTCTGACTGACGGACGGACGGGCGGATAGACCGCCGATCAGCAAGTGCGCTCCCGACTTATAAAACCCTATCGTTAAAGATTCTTTGGCGTAGAGCTTATCAGCTGCAACTGCCGATCGCTAACACAATCAAATGTTTATACATACATATAGGCCGCGCTGACGTCATGAAGGTACTTATTAACAGAAACGGCTAGCTACAATTTCAGTTTTTGCTTCCTTTTTTCTTGTTTTCTCCGATCCGGTCCGTAAGGAAAAACCTTAGGCTTACTGCTCTTCGCACTCAAAGAATGTCCCTCCATGCATTCGGAACATCTTACATACATACATACATACACAGATGTACTATATCTGAAGCTTTTCGAAAGAATGCCGGAGAGTTTGATTTTTTTCTATGTTTGCAACGTTCAAAGCGTCTTCGAGGAACCATTTACCAAGATGGCATAATGCCACGGATCAAAACCGAATGAAATATGTTGCTGCAACATCTGTCAGATGAGTCTGCGTTCGAAAGCTTTTCGGCCTTTCGGGCTTTTCAGCAGCGAATTGATGGCGATCTGCTAGGCTGTCTCATTGGCATAGAATGCGCTTTTCGCTATCCGGCACACAGACAAAGCGCGTCTGTCTGGTCACTAGTCAATCTATATTGTTGTTGTTGTTGTTGTCGTCGTCGCTGTATAACGTCCTTCGATTTGCTTGAAATCGCAGTCCATTTTCGAGCACTGTTTGCTCATTTGCATGATGAAAAAGGAGTAAGAAAAAAAAAATAATGAATATAAAATAAAGGACAAGAAACCAACAGCAAAACAACCACAACAAAAACACGAACGCAGTTTTTGCTATGTCTTGTTGCTCAAAATGTTTGTATTGTTGTTGCTGTTGTTGTTGCTTTTTTGGCTTTGGTTGCTTGTTTTTCTGCAACGACGATTCTAAGCCAGGCTTGAAGCTGACAAATAAGCTAAAACGCATGCGGACACGCGTTGCGCGGCCAGATTTCTCGTGCACATAAACGCTCATGTGTGCAATCATGCGGATGGGTGTGTGCGTAGCATATGTTTGACGGCCTCAATGACTTCGAGCATTGGCGTTTGGAGCGTTATTATACTTTAAAATTGACTTTTTATGCGAAATATTGAAAAGCGAGACAAAAAAAAAAAAAAAAAATCGAAAAAAATGGAAAATTGGAAAAATGGAGATGGAGATGGAAGTGTCATTGAGGGTGGTGCTGGAGGAGGGGGAGAGCGTGAGAGGAATCGAAGAGGTGATAGAGAGGAAACACGAAGCAAAGTTGCAGCTAACGTTTTCCCTTCTCAGTTCTTGAGTGCGCAGGCAAGAGCGGAGTGCGTTTGTTGGTAATTTAATGCACCAAAAAGGGAATTTGCCGCTTGGGGGCTGCCGTTGTGGCTGTTGAGCTGACTGTGCCAGTGTTAAGCCGCAGTGGCAGTCAATGGCAGTAATGGCAGCCGCCACCGTTGGCTCATTAGCATTTGATTTAGGCAAATTTTAAATGCGAATTGCCGGCAATTTAGTACTTTATTAATACTTATTGCCGATGGCGATGGCGACGCCGCTGACGATTGCGTTGCAGTTACGTCTTTTCGATGCAATTTTATGGAAGTAACGTTGACTACAGAGACAGTACTTTCCGTCGATATTGGAATAAATAATAAACAATGAAAAAGAAAACGATTTTTTTTTTGCCTTTTGTGAATATTGTTATACATTTCATGGACGAAACTAATCATTTCTATTTTTATTTTATTTTAAAAATCACTTTTTTGCTTTCGTTAATTAAAACTTATTTCTCTCTCTATCTTTTCACCATATTTCATTACCTGCATTATCTCTCATTCGCTCACGCTCTCTCTCTCTCTAGCTCCCTCATTCTCTCTTTTTCACTCTCTCTTGCTCTCTCTTTCTATATTTTTATCTCTCTTTCTCTCTTTTTTATTTCGCTCTTTCTCTCTTTCTTTCTCTATTTCTCTCTTTCTCTTTCTCTTCTCTTTTCTCTTCTCTCTTTCTCTCTTTCTCTTTCTCTCTTTCTCTTCTTTTTCTTTCTCTTTTCTCTTTCTCTTTCTCTTTTCTCTCTTCTCTCTTTTCTCTTTCTCTTTTTCTCTTTCTCTCTTTCTCTCTTTCTCCTTTCTCTCTTTCTCTCTTTCTCTCTTTCTCTCTTTCTCTCTTCTCTCTCTTTCTCTCTTTCTCTCTTCTCTCTTTCTCTCTTCCTCTTTCTCTTCTCTCTTCTCTTTCTCTTTCTCTCTTTCTCTCTTTCTCTCTTTCTCTCTTTCTCTCTTTCTCTCTTTCTCTCTTTCTCTTCTCTCTTCTCTCTTTCTCTCTTCTCTCTCTCTTTCTTCTCTTCTCTCTTCTCTCTCTTTCTCTTTTCTCTCTTTTCTCCTCTTTCTCTCTTTCTCTCTCTCTCTTCCTCTTTCTCTCTTTCTCCTTCTCTCTTTCTCTCTTTCTTCTCTCTCTCTCTCTTTCTCTCTTCTCTCCTTTCTCTCTCTTCTCTCTTTTCTCTCTTTCTCTTCTCTTTCTTCTCTCTCTTTCTTCTCTCTTCTCTCTCTCTCTTCTCTCTCTCTTTCATCTCTTTTCATCTTATTTTTCCTCTCATTTCTTTCCTTTCTCATCTGGCTACCTCTTTCTCCTCTCTCTCTTTTTTCTTCTCATCTATTCTCTCCTTTTTCTCTCCATTCTGCTCACATTCTCTCTCTTTCTCCTTTCTCTACTTTTTCACTCTTTTTATTTTTACCCTCAATTCTTTACCCGCTCATTGCATCACGCTCTTTCCGCACTCTCTCTCATCCTCTCTCATCTTTTTATCAAGTATTTTTCTTCTCACTGCCATCTCTCTGCTTGCCTATTCCCCTCTCTCCTTTTTCCATTCCTCAACCATTCTCGCTCACATTCAATCTCTCTCATTCTCCTTTCTCGTACTTTTTCGAACTCTTTTTTTGTAATTAAAAAGTTCCTCTCAATATGCATTTACACACCGGCATGCTGGCAAATAACGATCTCTTTCTATCTCTCGCTATCTGTCTCGTTGATTGAGTTATCTCCAAGTTTTTATCCTTATCTCACTGCCTCGCTCTTGCTTCCTAACACACCCCCCATTTCGATTTACCGCAATCTTTACCGCGACCTCATTACCCACCAGCAGATTATTAAAATCAGCAATATTTTCACGCCAATACTCGGCTGATCGATCTCATTGCTCGAGATCGCGTTTCATTTTATTCAATGCGTCGCGTTTTGTTTGTTTGACGTAATCGCAAAATAACACGCTTAAGCCCACAATCAGCAGTCACCCGCCATATTCTTATCAGACGCGAACGATAACTCATGTGTCCCTAACCGTACCGCAACAAAATCAAGGAACCGCGAGCAGGAACGCACGATACGTGGGTCGAATGGAATTCACGTAAGCTGAGTGCGAATGAAACGCTAACGCCCGACTCACTAACGTTCACGTGATCTTTAAGGCGAAATACAACCATGCTTTTTCGAGAATCGAGAGAATTTAATCGATAATAATTGAATGGAAATTTTTATAAACTTGAAAATTTTCGAAATAAACTCTCGCTACCACTAATAAGCTTTGTGTAGCTAAACAAAAAATGTTTTATAGTAGATCAGAGGCATGATGACAGTAATAAAAGAGCAACATGTTTCATGTAGCTCCGTTGCGCATTGAGCACGTTTCATTTAACAACTTTCATTAGCACTATTTGGCGATGGGAAAACGAAAGGGATACCTAAATTTTTTCACACGTTTCTCCCCCTCTGGGCCTGTGCTCGCGTCGCCGTCACCATGCCCTGTTCATCGTGTTGTTGCACGATTTTTTATCACCTACATGATTATCAAATAAGGTCTTCATTTTTGATTGAACTAATTTTTCATTTATTTATTTAATTTTTTATATATTTTTTAATTATGAAAACAAAGGCAAGGGCGAAAGAAAATACCAAGTGGGCTTCATAGTCGTATTTGGAGTTTGCATAAGTAATTTCTCTGATAACGTGGCAGGGAGAGGGGAGCAACTGCAGCTGCTGTGGCTATGGCAGGGGCTATCACTACACACGGTTGTGGGCTTAATTAAGTGCGCCCCACTGTCAGTTTAATCGAAATATTTGTATGATCGAAACGAGAAAGAAAGTATACTCGAAGCTTTTCCACATTTACTTTAGATTTTTACTTTAATACATATTCAAGCTTTGCTTAAAAAATATACAGTGTAATCTCTCTCTTAAGCGGATACCTATTGGACCGAAAAATATGTCCGCTTAAAAAAGGTGTCCGCTTAAGCTAAAACTATTTGAGCAGCAAGAATACTAGAGCGTTCTTTAAATGTGTCCGTTTAAAGGGGATGTCCACTAAGGAGGAGTGTCCGCAAGTAGAGAGTACACTGTATAGATATTATAAGTATATTGCAAAAGGTTGAACCGCAATGACTGCGGTGGTCACAGTACACAACCATAGTGGGGCCAATGGTTAATTTATGTCTGACCGCGACAATCAGCCCCTCGTTGTGTGAAGAAGAAGAAGAAGTAAAACAAAGAAACCAACCTCCGTGAATTGAAATGAGCTGAGCTCGAAGAACGATGGACATTGAACGTAAAGTCGAGCGTTGCATTGACACTGTAAATGGTTTATGTATGTATATGTAGAATAGTAGGCAGATATCGATGCCTCGCTCTTTTCTATTTTTATGTATATTTCGGCCGATTCACTCTCTATATGCACTTATGAATTGAATATACAACTTCCACGTGCGACACATGCCAAAGGGATGAGAAGCAGTCAGAACAAAATATGCCAGCTTGAAAGATAAACATCAACAATGTTGCGATAAATGTCAACATGTTGTGATTCAAATTAGAAGTATTCGTTGCGGTTTTGGAGTGAAGAGAAATTGTTATTTCATGAGTTTTTGTTTTTAAGCAAACCTCGTGCGAGCAGCAATACGAGCTCAAAAAACGCATTAATTTTCCAATTTTACAATTCTTTTTTTTTTTTTTTTTTTTTGTTGGTTCTCATTAAAGAACCTTTGAGCTTTGTTTTTCATATTTTATATGAAGCCAAAAGCTTCTTTTGAATTTATTTTCGGCGTAAGGCACTGTACGCCAAGACATCGTCAAGTTCATCATTTGGTCAGTTTGTCGAGCTGTATTTAAACGAAAATGTTTATTCAACTGACGCTAGACTTTACCGAGCTGCTTTAGCAATGACAAGAACAACCACAACAACAAAAACAACAACAACCGCGCTCGCAATCACTTGTTCACGCGCGACATATCGAGAGAATGTGCAATAGTTTCAACACCATATTTGGTGCAAACCGATGGCAAGTTGCATTTATCGTTGCGAATGATCGAAAGCACCACGGCATCGAAGCCACCATATAAATATGTATAAGTTTCTGTATAAAAGCTTATAAATATGTACATAAATATTCACTAATGTCACAGATAAACGCACGCGTACACGCACACGCACACGCACAAGCATACGAAACATACCCATATACATTGATGCATTCATACTTGCAAACATACATACATTCTGATAGATAGTTCAGACATCGGGATGTTGTCAAAATGGAGTTAAAAATACGCAGCTCAGTTAAGCTCAACTTCGAAAAGGAAATCTACGGCAACCCGAACCATGGCAGCATGAATAAAAATTAAAACGAACAAAAATTACAAAATAAAAAAATAAAAAAAACCAAAAATACAACGTTAACTCTATTTAAATAAACATATGCTTATAAACATGTATCTATAGATGTTGCGATTAAAGCACAACGCTTTCAATGTCGATTTATCGTTTTCGATCAAGTCCATATTGTCTAGACGCCATGCCGGCGTGTTGAAAAAATCGGCCTAGGCAAACCACCCGTCGGTATTTTCGCACCAAAATTCGGTAAATGTGACCATTGTGACAAAAACAACAATGCAAACCCAAAAAATACAACAAAAACAAAATCGAAAAATCGCAACATCGTTAGCTCTTTTTGTTGAATCTTGTCAACATGATCGAACAAAGAACTCGTTATGTGTCTTCAAAAAGCCCTTAGCTTTCGCATCTCTTGTTTCTCTTGATTCCATAGCAGATCTTTGCTGATCGCCCCTAATGCATTCATCGTTGCTTCAAAAGGACACATTAATTACTAATGAATAACATATAGTTTGGCTGTCCCGCAAAGCCTCGACCGCAAATGATTAGTCGATCGAAGAATGATTCGAAAGAGACACATTTTCAGCAACATATCCAGGAAATTCAAGCAACTGCAATTCGTCAACACACGATTGTAGGCACATTGCTGGACGTATGGATGCATGCAGATGAATCGCAATCCTAGAATGGCAGCAGTCTCCCATTCGGCCACTCTCGCCATTCATTTCCCAGCCCCCTTTTGGTGCTAATGATGCTGCTGAAGCCGATGCCGATGCCAATGCGTGTCTTGCCACGAATTCCCTTTACGAATGCGCTGTCATCATCGCTGCGGACTGCGAGTGCGATAGAGGCTTTGATGATTCTTAATGCCGTTGCTAAACGCTTAATTAATGCGTAAATGCACTGCTCAAGCGCGTCCACGCGAATTTGTCACTCTTATGGGTTTTTACTAGCCACCAACAACAGCAACAACAGTCACAGCAACATCAGCAGCAGCAACAACAACATCCACACAAGCAACAAGCACAAAAAAAATAAGATTCTAAATAATTTTTTCGCAGGTGTAGCTCTTTCTTCGTTGATGTGACTCTTAGAAAAATTGCCTTTTCCATCTTACTGTAAAGGAAAAAAACAAAAAAAAAAAAAGCAAAATTCCCAAACACGGCCTCCCCACTAGGGAAATGACTAGGTACTAAATACATGCATTTCGAGGCATTTTCACGCAATTAGATCGACACGCAGCCACAAAAGTCCATCGCATCCAAATCTGGCTTATGGAATCCGGAGACCACAAACGTCGCATCACTTAACCATAAAAATGAAAAGCTCGAGATGATCCCAATTAAAAGGGCTGTTTAATTGTTTCCACTCAATGAGGCGAATGTCAACATAAAAGGAACGAAGGAATGTAGGAATGGAAATAAGACATTGACATGTGTCGGAGCAAAAAAAAAAAAAAATTCAAAATAACAGACTCAAATATTCTTTAGGACCTAAGGCCAAAGTTTTCTGAAATGAAGCCCATTCTTGAGATCTTTTTAGTTGTAGTCTTAAGTTTAGCACTGAAATATTCAACACATTTGAGAACTTTAGACCAAGGATGGTCAGATTCTTCGCAGTGATTACCCATTATAGCCGAAAACAGAATAGACCATGGTAAAACCAAAAACGAGCTAAAAATAAAAGTTCCGTGTTCGGTTGTTCAGCGCCAAACTGGGCCAAGAAGGGGTTTCAAGGTCTCCTTTGAATCGATCCTTGTTCTTTGAAAGAAATTCTTTCTTCAAATTGATCAAATTAAAAATATTGGTGAACGATTCCCATTGACCCTTCTATAGATCGCAACAATGTGCTTTTAATCAGATAGAAAGATCATAGAGAGAGAGAGAGAGAGAGAGAGAGAAGAGAGAGAGAGAGAGAGAGAGAGAGAGAGGGAGAGAGAGAGAGAGAGAGAGAGAGAGAGAGAGAGAGAGAGAGAGAGAGGAGAGAGAGAGAGAGAGAGAGAGAGAGGAGAGAGAGAGAGAGAGAGAGAGAGAGAGAGAGAGAGAGAGAGAGAGGAGAGAGAGAGAGAGGAGAGAGAGAGAGGAGAGAGAGGAGAGAGAGAGAGAGAGAGAGAGAGATATAGAGAGAGAGAGAGAGAGAGAGAGAGAGAGAGAGAGAGAGAGAGAGAGAGAGAGAGAGAGAGAGAGAGAGAGAGAGAGAAGAGAGAGAGAGAGAGAGAGAGAGGAGAGACAATGAATGATCATTTGATGATAATATCTACGTTAAATGTAGGATTTTAGAAGAATTTCATACAGCAAGATAGCACCAACAGTATTCATAAATGGTTCATCCGGGGCTGATCAATAAATTTGTTGAGTCCACAAAAAAAAAAAAAAAATTTTAAAATAAAGAGAAAAAATTAACATCAAGCATAACAGCAGCAATGAAAATAACAATAAATCATCTAAATTATTTTTATAATTGATTTCAATTTATGAAAGCGGTATTGATGCTGCTCTTGTTGCAATTGTTTACGGGTGAATGCATCGTCGTCAACATGTCGCTAATGTTGCAAGCAACTTAAGACGCACTGCGGATCATTTGCAGAAACAAGCAGAAATCTCAATAGGAAATCACGGACAAACGCAAGGTTCGGACAGCTTTGTTGCCCGGTGAGTTGGTGCGTAGCAAACAAAGAGAGAAAAAACAAAAAAAAAAAAAATTAAATAAAACGAAAAAAATTAAATAAAAAGAAAATGTCGTCGTTGCTCTTTAAATTTCAAATTCTGACCGACGAACGATGAGTGCTTTTGTTGGTTTTTGTTGTTTTTCGCTTTTCGTCGTGGTTGTTGTTGTTCTTGTTGTTGTTGTTGCTGCCGCTGCTGCTGCTAGATTGCAATCAGCAAATGCGTACGCACACTTAGCTTTCTATGATCATACGTTGCCATTAAAAAGCAATTTTTGCACCAACAACCACGACGACGACAACAACAACAACAACAACAGCAGCAGCAGCAACAATAACAATGATAACGATACAACAATCCCCGAGCATGAACATCGTCCGAGAGCGCCAATTTCAAGTTTGACGTCAATCACCGCAGTGACACCACTGCCGCCGCCATCGCCGCCGCACCCCCTACCACCAACACCGCCAACACCACCACCACCACCGCCAGCGACATCATCATCATCATCGACACTATCGGCCTCAACGGCATCATCGACACAGCATCGTCATAATCATTCTCATCACTGCCACCGACGCCGACGCTATTTGTTAAATGATGCGCGTTGATTCTTCCGAATGATGCTGATGTGCCGATGTATAAGCAAAAACAGCAACAACAACAGCAGCAGGAACAACAACAACAACATCCATCAACAGCACGTACAGGAGCATCGGCTCATAGCGGAAAAAAATAAATAAATCTGACACTCAACAAAAAGTTGAAAAATCATACGTTTTCCAGGCAGCAGCAACGACAACAACAGACAACAACGACAACAACAACTGCAATTACTTGTAATATACATAGATGACAAACGACGAATACGAACTGTAATGGACTGAAGATATGACAGCAAAAGTAACAACAAAAAATTGTGTCTCACAATTTCGCAGCATTGGAACATATCGGGGGACATACCTGGAATTATAAAGACGAGGATCGGAAGAGAATTTTGTCATTTCTACAAGTTTTTTCTTGAAAATTTTTGTCTGTCTACAGATTTGCTGAATTACTGATTCCTCTCTCTCTCTCTCTCACTCTCTCTCTCTCTCTCTCTCTCTCTCTCTCTCTCTCTCTCTCTCTCTCTCTCTCTCTCTTCTCTCTCTTCTCTCTCTCTCTCTCTTCTCCTCTCTCTCTCTCTATCTGCTTCCTCTCTCTCTCTCTGCTCCTCTCCTCTCTCTCTCATCTCACTCTATTCCCTCACTCCCTCACTGCCCTTCCTCTCTCTTCCCTCCCTCTCCTTCCGCGCTCTTCGCCCTCACTCACCGCCCTTCCTCTCGTCCCTCCCTCTCAACCACCCTCTTTTCACTCCCACTTAACTCTTCTCCTCCTTCTCCTCACTCCTCACTCCCTCTAACTCCTTATCTCTCTATTCCTCTATTTCTCTTCCCTTTCCCTATTTCTCTTTCTCTATTTCTCTTTCTCTATATATCTCTATATACATATCGCTATATACATATCTCTATATACATATCTCTATATAATATCTCTATATATCTCATATCTCTATATATCTCTATATATCTCTATATATCTCTCTCCCTATCTCTTTCTCTCTTTCTGACACCTCTCTTGAGTTTACAATGACTCAAAATCAGATAATATGGTTTATTACAAATTTTGTATACGGTTCTTTTGATCTACCCATTTGCACCCCGTATACGAAAAGGCTTTTCAGTATTATTTATTGTTCTGGATAATATAAAATATTATATGGAATATATATCGATATTCTTTTCCGCCAACCAAAGGGCCAGCGATCCTAAATATCATCATGCATAGGTGGAAAATGATCTATCGAAATCGATCGGATGAATTTGTTTAATTCAGTAGCGGATCAAGACATCATTTCCACCCAAAGCAGATTTCAAACAGTATCTCCCTCTTTTCGTATAAAATCAAAGAAAAAAAAATGTTAATTTTCTCTCCCAAATTTGCCAACGTTATCAAGTTCGGTACTGATGAGACCGTTGCACAATATTCTATAGCACTCAATAATAACATATTAATAAAAAATTGTGCGCTAGCAGAGCCGAAAGTCTCTTAAACGAGCTCTTTCAATAAAGAATTTTTCTCCATAGCGTGTCCTTAGGTTTTTCGTTAAAGTTTCAGTGTACAGTAGGATCTTCGTTGTAGGATCCAACTGGTCCAGAAAATCTTTCTTATAATGAAAAGTCTAGAGGCTCTTAAAATATCAGCCCGATTCTTATCTCGGGAAATGAATTCCTGGGGAATTTACTTATCTCGCGAGTAAACTTCTTCTTTCTTCAATGTTTGGGGAAAGAAATTTTATGGGGAATGAGTATTTCACCTATTACCAACATTATTTTTACCCTATTTATTAAAAAAAAAAAAGAAGAAGGAGAATTTTAGTCTCGAGAACAGTAAATTCCCCCGGATTTCGTTCCCGGGAATATTCAGAATCGGGCTGAATGAAAACTATGCAAGAAAAAACTAAACTTTGTTTTTAAAGTAAGACGAGTTATTTTAACGTATGTACCTATAGGGAACAGTACTGTCGATTTCGCATTTTGGAAAGTAGCAAATCGTTACAGAAATAGTAGATTTTCTGAAGATAACATTCGGTTTTTGATTAAAAATGGTCTTCCTGGCGAAATTTTGACTTATGAATTCCGAGAACGGAAAAATGCATATATGATGTTTAGAGGCATAAAGCTCCCCCGGCCGCGGTGCGACATGAATTCTGATCGATTAGAAGAATATTAGTGAAGTAATATAATAACGTTACATATCCGGGTCTAGCGGACTTTATGCTGAGAGGTAACTTTGTCGTTTCACGTGTTCTAGTTTATATGCTTTTGGGTACCTACCCTGTAGGAATTAGAACTAGTGTCGTACTAGTACTTTACTGTACTAGTTCTTTTCTATACCCCTGTCCATATAAAATTTTATCGAAAATCAGTATAACATCTGTACAGGAAAGCAGTAGTACAGTATGCACCAGAATTATTCTAAAACTTTTCGATCTAATTGGGTAAATTTGCACCAGTTAAATACTAGTGATGTTTACGGGAAAAACGTTTACAGAATCGTGGATTTTTTTTTTCAGTACAAAATGGAAATAAATATTTATAATAAAATAAAACCATTCGGTTGTGTATTTATTATAAATTTATAATCAATGAATGAATGCAATTATTCCACTGATCACTAGTATAGTTATGATGCAAACTTACCCAAACATTGCACTAGTTCTTTTAGTACTGGTAAAAGTACTAGTTCTTTTAGGCAAATTGCTTAACAGCTTTCTACAGGGTATCTATGTTACATACGAAACTATGCAAAACCTATAGAGAGGATTGGCACGGCCTCTGCCTGTCCTCGTTTAGAAAGAAAAAACCCCGTAACTATGAACATCCACGATAAGCTTGGAAGCTCAATCGATTGTCGTCTCGATCATAGTTTGACATCTCCCAAATAACTACGTACGAAGAGATCTCCTCTCAGTAATATACAATGTTGTTAATGCATACACATATTCCATTAGAGTTTTGGCAATGGTAGGTGGAGTGGATTTTAATAGCCTACCTTTCAAGTTGTTGTTCTGAATTATCCGCCAAGTTGATTCTTGAAATAGTGCGAGTGCTCCAATATAGAAGATGAAGGATTTTGTTTTCAATTATTATTATTTTTTTTTTGTCTATTCCTTAAGAGTTATAAGCCATTACTTTAGTACATTTTTTCGATTGGAGTTTGATTGATTTTTACTTGATATTTTCGTTTTTATTGTTTTAATTTTAAAACTTTTTGAGCTTCGAAAAAAGCTGCAGTCAAAAAGCGTAAAAGTATTTTAATTTATATTTTATGGTGTTTTTTTTTTTTTTTTTTTTTGTTATAGTCATGAAAAAATCGAATTTCTGGATACTTAATTCTTTGTTTTGTAAATTTCTTTAATATCGTTGAAATGGATTTTATTAAATTTTATTAATTATTTGTATTATCCGCGGCTTAACTCTATAGTATATATCAAAAATATCACACTTCTTCTTATGCGTTGACGATCTTTATGCTATTTTGTTGATTGATTCGTTGTGGCCGTTTCTTTTCAATTTCTCAATTATCTTAGTGAATTCTTCTCTTAATTAGTTAGATATTAAAAAAAAAATAGTTCCAAAACTTTCCAAAATTCCATTCGAATCGAAGCAAAAGCGCATTTTCTTCAGCTCCATGCTTTGCAGTGCTATACGCGAAATCGCTCAGATTTGTTTTTATTTTGTTTTTTTTCTTTTTGTAAATTTATTCGAATTTTAATTAAATTAATAAATAATTGAATTGAAATTTAGTTTTCTAAGAGTTGGCAAGCTGTAACGTTGTTATATAATTAATATTTAATATATTTTCTTTTTTGTTCTTCATTTATTATCTATGCTTTTCGTTGATTCTTGTAAGACACTTGAATTTCGTTTTGCCATGCACTTTTTTCTTCCAATTTATTAATGAATTAATTTATTCATTTCTTTTTGAAATTTATTTATTTTAATTTAAAAAATAATTTCTGTTTTCTTGTGTTTTCTTTTTTCGTAGATATTCCTTTTCGTTTTTTTTTTAACTTTCATTCCATGAATTACGATGATTGGCAAACGCTTTTAAATTGATATTGAAATCAAAATCGAAATTGAAATTGAAATTGAAATTTTTGTCCTACACGAACGGCGAGGCTGCAGAATGGGTTAAGTTTATTTTGTCGTTGGTGCTGCTATTATAATTGTTGCTATTGATCTTTGAATATCAATTAATTATTTTACGTATTAATATACATATGAAAATTTCTTTTTGTCCCATCGAGAGGTACACGCTTAAGTTGCATAGTTGCGGCAGAGCGGCAGAGTGGAGCGGATTGAGATTTGACTTAAAAACTTTTAATTGAATTCGAATTTCTTTAGAGAGTCAAAACAGTCTAAGTGTTTTAAATTGAAAAAGGATTTCGAGTTTAAGTTGGAGCGCGGGTGCGAATTCGGCGAATTTTTACAGTTAATTGAATTGATTGATTATCTTAGATCTTTATTACCTACTGAATGTTATTGTTCGAAGCACTTCGAAGAGTTTTTTGGATGTGGATTTCGATTAAAATTTAGTTGGCAAGTTTTGTGCTTTTTGATGCTTTTCACTAGCGGCGGTTCAATCGTGTTTGAGGATTTTCTCTTATTTTGGGTTTTATTGTAAATAATTGAATTCAATATTTATTCTACTTGATTGTTTTTTGAACAATTTCCATGTTTAGAATCCGTTTCGATCTACGCACTCATGTCGGGGAGCTGTCGACGCTTTCAATTTTAGTCGATTTTGAATTTGAATTTCCACTCAGAAGTCGGTTCGGAATTTCGCACGCAATTTTTTTGTAATTTTTTTTTGTTTTTTATAAATAAATTAAGTAAATAAAATGGCAATAAAGATTATTATGATAATTGCTCCTTATTGTTTTCATAGCACTTTTTTTTGAAGCGATTTGTTTTCGGTTGTGTTGTTGTGTGAGGAGTGCCGAGCGCGTTTGGTGCGCTTTCTTGAGACTTGAGATTTAACGAAGCGCGCGCGTCTTTTCACCCGTCGCACACGCTCAACGTGCAAACAGCAAATAACATGAACGAGCAATGGTAGCAGCGCGCCCGACCACTGCGACGAGGACTATTACGATGGCGTTGGCTGCGATGCTTGCGACGACGCCGACTACGTTCCGACTGCGATAGCAGCAGGCCGAAAAGATTTTTCCGTCGACGCACAATCGCCGGTCAATAGTACGCCTGCGTGCCTGTGTGTGTGTGTGTGTGTGTGTTGAGTGTGCACAAACAACACCAACAACAAATCACAGCAACACCAACACCCGTTTCGTTACGAATACGTCGCCACAAACGGATAAAAATTTTATTATTATTATTATTTTTTTTTTTTTTTACTTTCAATTATTTTTATTCCTGCGATCTCATCCTTGCAATTAGCTCTTGGCGTAAAAAAAAATATCAACGAAACGAGTGGAAGAAAAACAAAAATAGCAAAAACAACAACAAACAAGGAAATTATAAAATGAAAAACAAAGTTCAAATCAAAACGCTGCAACAACAATAACTGAGTAGGTCCCGATGTTTCGTAGGCAATATTGTTTCGGCACAGCACGTGAGAATGAATGAGAATAGAAGGCGACGCTCAAGCAAACTACAGCGACGCGTACGGCTCTGACGTCGAACCGACACTAAGGCAATTCGCTAGCGAAGTTACAAAGCGAAATGTCCCAACACCGACACACATACGGCAGCAATGCGCACACAGCAGTTGCGCTCATGGTTTGCTTGTATGTATTCTCTCCGTGTTACATACCCTGAAGTCAATGTCGCTAGTTCTGGAGCCACTCCTCAACTAGTGTCTCCATAACCCTTGACAATAGTTTCTGCTATTGACACTATTGAACTAAATGACGCAGGAAAGACAAAAGGCGATGCCAAGTGGGTATATTTGCTACAGTTTGCTGTAAGTCATTGATTTCCCTGTCTCAGCTCAGTGGAAAGCTCGTTCGACTAACAATCCGAAAGTCTCGAATTCAGACAACTTGCCAGTATTGCATGTAAAACGGTACAGTAGTTTCGCTATATAAGAAAGTCGATTTTGCCAAGAAATTTCATTCTTATATCCGGTTTTTTCTTATATACGAAAATTCTTTCTTATAAAAAAAAAAAAAACCGTTCATAAGAAAAATTTTTCTTATATAAACTACCGATATTTGAAAATAGGGGTGTTAAATTTTTGATAAAAACCAAGTTTCTTATATAAAAATTTTTTCCATACAAAAAGTGTTTTTGGTTTTGGTAAACAGTTTCTTAAAGGCGGGTTTTTCTTTTATACGAGTTTCTTATATAACAAAACTACTGAAATACGAAATCTTGTTACTGCACGATGTTAATGAGCATGGTAATTTTTGGCCCAAGTACCTATATCGTACGCTGCTATTCAAAATGGACTGAAATTCACAGTGGGCTTTTTTCGATGAAAATTATATATCTCTTATTATGCCTAAGTCGGCCCATCATCGGAAAATCACCTCTTATTACCTTCGCATTTACTTTAACAGCGTAGAGCCCCTAATGTTCGCGAAAATCAATGATTCGTTAGCCACGCCTATCATCATGGGCGTATCCAGAATTTCAGTTAGCGAGGGACAGATACAAATAATTTCTTCTATTTATATGGTAACACTTTTGCATATATCCATAGGTGTTGTCTCATGTACGCATGGGTTTCACTTTATCTTCTGAAAAATGATTTTGGCAACCTTGTCTAATTTCTTGGTACTCCAGGAAAACTCTTTTGCGGTGTAGTATACTGAGCAAAAATATTTAGATGGGGCAGCTGAACTTCCCTCCATACTGAAAAAAAGATTCCTATACGATTCCATGGTTCCTATACATGGTTTATACTGTTTCTCAATGGGGAAAATACGTAACACATGAACATTTTATTTTAATAATTCATTTATAAATTCGAAGAAGTGGTACTATGCATTACCAGGTTATCGGAATTGTAAGGAGTAGAAGATTTTTGTGAAATTTTCTACAAACACCAACCAAACTTGACATGTGGTGCTTACAGTTTCGATTACAATGGTAATGCACGATTTTCCTAGGACCACGCTGTACAAAAATTCATTGCTAACGTAATCGGTAGTTATGTTGAATGTATAACTTACTTTGCTTACTTTTTCCCCGTTGAGCTCTATCTCTCGTTCATTTGTCTCTGGTGTAACAGCGGTCGCATCTGGATCAATTTGCCCCCGTATTTACTGCTGGGAAACTACACTCTCTCATCGGTTTCGTTGGTCTCATCGGTTTGAGTGGGTTTGGTGTTACGGTTACGCTTTTGCGGATAAAGTTTTCATATCGCAGCTGTGTGAGTACACGGCGCAAACTTGAGTCGGCTGTGTTCGATTGGAAAAAAGCTTTAGATGGACTCCTTTTCAATTGAGGAATTCTTTCAGTGTAAGCAAGTGGTCGAAAGAGACTTGGGTGTACGAAATCGGTTTTGCTTGTATTACATCTTTTTGTTGTTGCGTGGGCTTCTCTTAATTTGTTCGCTGTGTCGAACTGTGGGAATGAATATGCCAATGAGGAGGCTAGAGTGCGTTTTAAGCTTATCCTCGGGAAGCTAGGCGCCTCCTACTTTCGGATTAAAGAATTTTTTTTTATTATTTTTAGTTTTTGTTTATTTGAAAACGTTTACCGGATCTTGAGTTGGGAGAAGTTTTTCCCAGATCGTTTCAAAGGAAATATTTTAAGACTGTAGTCTCGTTAAGCCAAGTGATCCGATTATAGGCAAGATTCGAACGAAGTTTTCGAGTTCCCTCTTGAAGAGTTGAAGGATAAATATAGAGCATTTACTTAGAGAGAAAATTCATAGATCAATGGATTTGTTTGTCTCGGAGAAACGGTCAAGCTTGGAGTTTAATTTTTTTTAAAAAGACTTTTAACCCTTTCACTGCGACAGCATATTCAGAATGAGGTTCAAGAAAAACCCTGAACGCTTTCGGCAGTGAAACTCCATACAAGAAACTAGAAGAGAATAAATTCAATTTTACAATTCGTCTTCACTGTTTAACGAATTTCTTGGTAGGTACATAGGCATACATACATACAATGTATGATCTATTTCATTGGAATTGGCTCGTAAAGCGGCTTACTAACGAACGCAAAGACAGCACGCCAGCCAGCCATCTACGAAAGCCATTTCTGTTGAACTGAACAAAAGTCCTAAAATTTCGCTCAAGCAGAGCCGAGTTTCTTTGCCGGATAAAAATGGATAAGAACACATTTGCACATGTTCCCCGAGTTTTTGTTACAAGAGAACAAAACAAACTCATTCGTCCGTTCGTTGCGAGAGCGAACTCATGTGAAAATGAGCACAAACTCATTTATAGCATATGTATGTGAGATGGCGTGAGATAATACGATGGCCGAAAGCATGAGAAGGAGAGAGAGAGAGAGTGAGAGCGAGTGAGAGACGCGGAGAGCGTTTAGCACGAGTGTAGGTGTTATCTCGAACTTCGGCTTTGTGCTTTGGAATTTGCAAAACAAGAAGAACAAGAAGAAGAAAAAAAAAACGAGTGAATAAAAGCAGGCCAAAGGAAATAAGAAAATCGCGCGCCTTCACACAATCGCATTCGTCGTCGTTCGTTCAAAATTCTCACTCACACGAGCGGTTTTTATTTTTGTTGTTCGTTTTGCGGCTCAAACGCGTATCTGCACACACACCCACCATCTTTTGTGCTGGCACTCTTGCGCGCGCGAGTGTGTGTGCGTGTGTGTGTGTTCGGCTGTGTGTGCGTTCGCATGTGCCCGGTTCGGCCTGGTATTGGAGGAATTGTGGGCAGGGAAAATGAAATGAAACGAAACGGGAAAAAACGCGAATACGCGATTCGTACAAAAATTCCGTCGAATGTTGTTGCAGCGTTGTTGTTGCTGCCGCCGCTGTTGTTGCTTTTGTTGTTGCGGCGATGCTAATGGAACGAATCTGTGGCACAATGCTACGCACACATTGAAAATTCCGAAACGCCGAGACGGACGCCGAGCGCTGGATGGATGGATAAATATTGTTGCATTTGTGTTCACACATTGGTGGCGGGCGGCCACGGCTTGTGTCCGCATCAATGTGTCGCGCATTGTGTGAATAAATCCATACGTTTCTATATATATTTTTCTATTTAGGCATATTGTGGGCTGTGTTGTACTGCTATTGCTTCTTTCTTTCCAAATCAATCAAAGCGGAGGTGTTGTCCAGGAAAATTATTAAGAAAAATATCCAAATATTTTCTACCCAGTAATAAGAAAGACTTGTACCTCTTAACTATAACAAAAATAATTCAGTTTTTGAGTGTTACAATTGTTATTAATACACTCGATTTCTGTCTCTCTTTTTAGCTCTCTTTCGCTCTTTTATAAATGCCTGATAAAAACTTTCGCCGGATTACGATTTTAGCCCATTGAATATCAAAGTCGCTTAAAAAAAAAGGACTTTAAAGCCGAGCCTCTTGATGAGTCGATTGAAGCTCCCATGGGGAATACCCACCCATAAGCCAACAAAAATGATCCTTTATATTCGAATGCATAATATTCCACGAACCTATAGAGAGAAGGGTAAAAAGTGGGGCCAATGATCACCAGTACCAATAAAACACACTAAACAAAAACGTGACTCTGTAGCGGATTAACCTTATAGCCAGCATAGGCAGCTGCCTAGGGCAGCAAATTTTCAGGGGGCGGAAAATTCTGACCAACAATGCATCAATAAAAGAAAGCTTGAAAATTAGTCTGCTGTATGAAGCGAAAAAATCGCAACTGCCTAGGGAGGCAAATTGTCTTAATCCGCCCCTGAACGTGAGGTCTATTAGCCTCTAACACCCAAGATATGGATCATCTCATCCACACATTCAAATCAGTTAAAACTCACCCGAACGAATCTCGAATTGGCAGAAATATTATTTCGGTAAAGGGAGAGCAAAATACCATATTGAAACTATGTTTATACAGCGATATATAGTAAGCAGGTCCCGATTTCGGGATGCCCAGAGCGGCACTGTCAGGAGCGGCAAATTCATATATGTAGATATCCGAAACACTACCTCATTAGTGCCATCATAGAGGCGGCAAATATTGTTTTTGCCCAGAGAGGTTAAAAAAGCTGAATCGGGCCATGAATGTTAATGTGGGTAAAAGGGCCTAGGAAAGGGAGGAAAGTCTTCATTCAAAATCAAGAAATTCCAGTGTTAATTGAACTTTAGACCAATAACGATAAATTGTAAATTGAAAATCATAAAATGGATGGAGGTTTTTGCCTTTTGAGGATGTTCGACTGAAACATTTTCTAGTTAATCAAAATCGAAATCTTATTTAGGCCTTAGAAAAAAATCTCTTTTTGAGAATATCGCTTTTCAGGGTTAACTTGTTTAAACATTACTTTTTTGTATTGCATTAAATTGTACTGAAATGTTATTTTTTTTTTTATAATATCTTCCTTTCAGTGGCGTTAAAACGGTTCAAAAATGCTTGAAATCCAATGCTCATATGGAGCCCCTTCGCTTTAGTTCTTTAGTCCTTCTATAGTGAAGAATATCAAAAGGATTAGCGCTATGTTTAGAGTGTTAGATTAAAGCAACATTATCTGCTCAAAAAACAAAAATCATTTACTCTGGGCCTGTGGGGGACTGTGTTAGATGGAACAGAGGCGGAACTACCTGCTTCCGTTAGCAACATATTTTTTTTTGAAAATTTATCGTGTATCGGTTCTCTTGTTTGACCAATTTTGTCCATTTAATAAGACAGGGTGTTATAGTCCTTCGAGTCGGACTACAAAAAATACACCCGAGATACATACATTAACAATAGGGGCCCTGCAGGAAGCATGTCGCCATATGGCCCCATGTCTATATTGACGTCAATATAGACAAGAGAACTGGTTCCAACGTCAACAGTATTTATAGGCGGTGTCATTAGAGAAACTGTACTGTCAAGAGGTATAGTTCATCTTTATTGACCATGTCAACAATGTGTCTCCTTATAAAGCGAAAGAGTACTCCTTTTGTCTACATAATAGTACCGACGTCAATTGTTCGTCAATAGTTTTTCGGTCGACTGTTGACATTCAATGACAACTCAATGTTAAATGTCAATAAAGCAAAGCATTGCGACAGGTATAACTGGTCAGTAGTACTGTTGACGCAGTCAGTAGAGAAAGAGTATAGATTCACTATTGACATCTCCTGCAGGAAATCTTTCTATCGCTATAGATTGTTCACACAATCGAGTATACTTTTTTTTATATGTTTAATTTGCTTATGTGGTGCAAATATGTACACAAACTAACATGTAAGGATCACAATAAAAATTATTCTCCTAATAACTTTTGACTGACCTGCTCGCGGAGGTTTTGTAATGTTGGAATACCAGCGGTCTATGTGTTCACACCTCCGAAGTGTTCATTTTATCGGGAGCTCACACTATCCAGACTCGACTAAACCTTGTAAAATATATCGTAAGATCACACGTGCTAAGTCATTTTGTCAGAGAGTTTTCATTGGGTGTTATTGGGAAGGCCGGTTGTCGAATATTTTATTTCCCTACAGATTCTGGATAGGACCCGTTCGTTACGTTAGGACCACTACGGACCATTACATACTTTTTGCTGACAACACGGGAGGGGGGTATATAATTGAAATAAATCTGCTTACTTAATACTTCAATTGCCTTATACAAGAGACGCTTTTTTCGTTAGCTGCTCTTCTGAGAGTTCCATTCTTGCATTTAATTTTAATTTTAGAGCAATTCGCTACTGGAGCTACCCATTTAAATGATCCGAATAAATCCATTGCCTTTGTCCTGCACACACTGCACCACAATCTCTCGAAATAGCTCAAATCTTTCGGTAAGAAAACTTTTTTGAGACAGATATGCGAATATAAATACAAGCGGACATTCAAACAGACAAAGATACATGGCTAATCAGAGCCCCTCGTACCGCTCATCATTGATGTGAAAATAAATTTATAGTCTATCTCGAATAGTTCTGGACATTCATAAACAATCGAGAAAGAATCATACACCCTCTACACGGCAATTGCCGATGAAAACACTTCCTTCATTCAGTGCAACAGTATCGCCTTCGGTTGGTTCCACAACTTTTTACTCATACATATAAAATAATATATAAATGAAAATAATAAAGAATTAACGGGCCAAGTCCATGCTCCACCTATATATGAGGGAAATAACTTGAAAATCAAGCCATAAATCTACATCTGCTCTCATTTGGAAATGAAAAAAAAAAATGTAATAAAAATATTACTCTCTCCCTTCATGATAGCCGGGATAACGCCCAGGCCGACATCTCGATTTAATTGAAATTTATACACTAAAAAGCTCTTGAAAGTAAATATTGCTCACCTCTGAATACTTTTGGAGTGCATATAGTGCCTCGGGTGCACGACTTTCTCAATCATGGCTTAATATTTCGCGACTTTACCGCGATGTGGCCGTCATTCGACTCTAAGCTCATCGTTATCGTTGCGATGCATCGGCATCGAGGCGTCAATTAATGCCTGAATTGCGTGAATTGCGATAATATTGCACGAGCGGATGCTGCTTGCAAAATTGCACCAAGTGCAGCATCGCGATTTCCACCTTCAAGACGACTTCCAATGGACGAACGTTGCTGCGATGCACGTTACGAGTTAACAATCAAGGCCGTCCGTCTAATCTAATCGCGAAATTCCAATTTGGGCCGTCCGAAAGCTTCATTCGCTTGTCATTCCGAGGGCTACTGTTTCGCCAGGGTCTACCCTCTGTGTGTGCACCCGGCTTCAATACGGTAATAAATATTGCCTACGCTTACTGTTTGCATTTTATTTAAATTTCATTTTAATTTTCATTTTTAATTTCGATTTTTCTAAAATAACGAAATCAAAAGCAAAATGTGCAAAAACACAAATAGGGGGCAAAACACAGTGGGTCGGCCGTCTATTCATTCAAGGCCTAGCCACAATGGTGGAGCCACCTTGAAAACTTTTATATTGTTGGGCGTCTCTGCGAGGCTGCTGCAATGAGAGCAATGGAAATGAGCAGCGGTGAGGATGAGTCATCGCTCAACACTGCCCTCATTTGGGCTTATTTATTTCAGTTATTGTGGGAGATTCCATTCAATTATTTACCGAAATTCTTAGTTTAACCGAACAAAAATTGAGTATCGTTTTGTTGAAGGAATTACACAGAGTAAAAAGTCCACCTAAAATACCCTATAATCTAGAAAAAAATTTAGATGATTTCTCTATAGTTTTTATCCAAGAAGACTTCCGACTTAATTTTAGGTGGAATTCCGTCTCAATAAAATTTAGATGATTTCTCGTAGAAATAAATAAGAGGGAAATCTTTTCAATTAAATTAAAATGACACCCCATAAAAACTAGAAGTTTTGCATCTGAATAATTTTAAGATGATAATCGGTTAGAAACAAGCAGTTTTCCCTCTCATTTGCACTTTTTATGACATAAAAAAGAGCAGAAGAAGAGAGAATAAGAAGTTTTCCCCTTATTTTTACTAGATTTTCTTTTCAATAAAATTAAGATGATTTGTAAGCTAAAATTAAGATGACTTTCTACTAAATATTTCTTCACTCTTTTCCCCTGTCACTATCCTTGGTCACCATGCAATTTAAGATTGAAATCCTCTTAAATTTAGGGGACATTTTTCGCTCTGTGTAAATACGAAAAATCAAATAAGGGCGTTGCAGTAGGGCGAGCCTCAAAGTACAATACGCGACTCAGGTGAAAGATGAACTTTACATGTTTGAATATTTTCTTTAGAACAGGCCCCAAGACCGCGACCCCGATTGAGACCAAATATTCTGGAGATGTTCAAGCTCATAAAAGAGCCTCTCATGTGCCGACTTCTACTCAACATCGTTCTAAGCCCGCCCTTTTATCGCGCGCACTTTTCCCACTTTTACACATTTTACCGGATGCCTAAATATAGGCTCAAATTTTCAATTTTTTTTAAAAACCTCAAAAACAATTCAGATTTTAGAGCGGTTTTTGGGATTTTTGTGACAAGCCTTTGTACTGGAGGTATGTCCCTCAATGACTGATCTCCTCCATTTCCGAAGTTGTCCTCACTCATACCTCACTCATATCCCCACAGACACGTATGTATGTACACCAAATCTTTGAAAGAAAGCTCAACTGTCTCGATAAGGAAACTTTATAACTATGCACAGACAAATAGACATGGCTAAATCGAATTTTTTGGTGACCATGATCACTTTTATCCATATGTATGTATGTATTTTATTTATGGTATATTTCGAACGGCTCGCAGACGTACAAACGAAATATTCCCTAGATAAAGAGTGTATCGGGATATAAAAACTAACGGAACACAAAGCATCGTCGAGAATATGTTTCCAGAATTCCATTAGGCTTTCAAATAAATGACAAGGGGCCAGTCGAGCTGGGCCCAAAAAATTGCCTGAAAGAAATTTCGAAAATAATAATAAAAAAAATAATAAAAAAAAAATTTGTGAAAATAAAATGAAAAGAAATGCTTTGATTGAAGGAAATCAAAAGGATTCAGTTGATTGTTTAAGAAATCCTGCGAAGCACTGCAGTTCAGCTTCATGCAGTCGAAATCACGCGAAGATAGCACGCTAGAGAGCTACAGAACGGACGAAAGGGATATGCAGTCAAAGGGAGAGGAAGCACAGTGGGAAGCATGCTGGGTAAATTCGGGGTGGAATACTATTTGTTGTTGGTGGTCGCATGCAATTCGCGGACCCCCTCTACCTCTCCCTATTGCCAGTGGCATTGTTCGGTTGAGGCAAATATTTATGCGAATAACGTCTTTGTACCTTTGTGCCGATGACGATCGGCGCTGAGAAAGTTTCCTTACGAGTTTCCGACTTCTTGCAGCACGCACCCTCTTCACTTGGAGTTGGTAAATGACTGCCTGCCTGCCTGCCTGCTTGCCTCCTTGACGGCCTGTCTGTCTACCTACCACCCTTAATTTTCAATGTTGACAAGGACACGCATTCAATGGAATCCCGATTTTGGTCCTTATGCTTCTGGTATTGCGTCTTCTACATCAGCATGAACTTAAACATCAACAGGAACAGCAACAGCGTGTCAGCGTCAGCGTCACCGACAGTGACTTCAACTTCGTTTCGTTTCGTTTCGTTCCGGCTTTGCCTTGAGCCTGGCCATCGGCTGCGGCGTTCTCGCTTTCGTTTCCCGCCAACAGTTAGGGGGTTGACTTATCAGGCCGGTGCGTCGCAAGAGGGTGAGCCATACATCGCAATGCAGTGATTTGCGTCCTCGCTGCTACGTTTTCGCCCTCTTTCGCCTTCTTCGATCGTGGGAAATTTTTGCTACACTCACTCGCCGACTTATCGAAGACATCTGCTGCCTCCCGATCGCTTGACTAACGACGCCTGCAACTCTCAACGTAGGGGGTTGCTCTTGATGACCGCGGCAGGAACATGCCTTAAGGAAATTTTATTAATAAATTTGCAATTCAATTCTCTTGTTCTCCAGCTATTATGGCACCAAAAAAAAACAAAAAAGATACAAAACAATTCATAAAGAACGCATTCAAAATACTCAACAAATTGAATTGAATTTTAAAGTGAGATTGCTGCCAAGCTGCTTAGCATGTGAGCTGGCGATGCAGGTGCGCATAACGCAAAGATCTCTTAGCTGTAACTGTTAACGCCGCTCGGCTTTTCCGATAAATCAAGCTTAAATATACGACGCATGCTAATAAAAAATTTAATGCGAATGAATGCTCATAGTGTCGTTATTCAGTGAGTTCCTTCGCCTGAGAAGCGGATCAGCCTCTGCGGCGAATTGATACCCAAAAATCTTTCGGCTCGTCTAACATCGATCCAACGTAACCAATGTCAGTTTTTGCTGTTGCTGTTGTTGTTGTTGTTGTTGTTGTTAAATGCGAAAAGAGAATATCGAATGGAAAAAAGAGGAAGAAATTTCGAAAAGGCATAAGTATCATTTAAATACTTTTCCCACACACAATTTTCTTCGATTGATCGCCCTGTATCGGCTTCCAAATGCTATTTGGAGAAAATCAAGTTCGTGTCCAGAGTCTTTCGTTTTGACTTGCACTCAGAAAGTAGCCTCGAAGCTTTACAAAACATCTGCCCTAAGGCATGGGGCCGTTAATCCATCGTTTAGTCGAATGAAAAGCGTCTCATTTTCGACTAAGTCTCTCAATGACCGCCGTATTTCAATGGGTTTGAGTGTGAGTCCCTCTGTCGATGTGTCGATGTGGCGGTCAGTCACTCAGCCAGCCTGTACAGCGGACTACACCCGCACACGTGCAGGTATTTTTGGAATTTTCACTTTTTTCGTCTCATCTTCAAGCTGCTGAATTTGACAATAAACATAACTGCCATGTGTACCTATATGTGCGACAGAGACGGAGATATGCCATCAATGAGGGGGGAGTAAGAAAGATATAGATGAAGAGACAAAAGAGTAGCTAAGCTTTTAATGAGATGTGTTGACGAAATTGGAACCGACAATAGGAAGAAATGAAAACGAAAAGATAAAGCAGAATAAAAAGAGAGAAAAATAAAAACAATTTACATACTCGATCACATAAACCAAAAGAATATATATATATATAAAAATATATACACATGTTCGTATGTTTGTAATGCTATGTTGTGCGTGTACAACAAAAGCGAGAAAACAAAATGATTTGGAATTAAATCCGCTCGTAAACCACCTGTAAGAGTGTGGGAACGAAAAGCCGTTGATTTAGCCGTCTATGGCCTGAATGTACAGATCGCAAGATCTGAGATTTTCGATGTTTTGGGAAGCTCGAGGCAGTCGGCAGATGTTGTAAAAGCTCAAATAAAATTCAAATAAGCCGAAGTCTGATCGATAATCGTAAATTAAAGGTATTAAAAACCATACGATCGGACAATAAAACCATTTCATCCGTGCTCTCTGCTTTGTTTGTTTTCAAAGTCCATTTGGGGCATTATTTGGAGTCTTGGATATGGTGCAGAGTAATTTTATGGTGAGCATAATGATGTCTTAAGTGGGGGTGATTAACTTATGACAATGGGAAGAGTAGCATGATCTACTTGATCGAAAAAAATAAGGTCGAATTGCACGATGGAGGAAGGTTCTTTAAAGGTGGCTGTTGGAACATAATATTGTTCAATAATTCTAGAGGAGTCTGCAGAAATGTGTTCTTTTCGAATAGATTCGATTATTCTCTATAGGTATGCATTAAGCCCATTCTGCTAGGCGAAAATAATTTGTTTCTATCAATTATTAATATTTTTCAAAGTTTTCGGCACAAAGTTAAAAATTCATTTCGAAATGAGTCCAAGAGGTATCATACGCCTCCTAAGGAATTTTCAAGAACTTTTTTGAAGACTTTAAGATGACTACAAAAATGGAGTTTCGATTCTTTGACACATGTCACGTACGCTGTGCAGGTATTCGCATATACATATGTATGTACATCAGGGACGTAGCCAAGGGACTTTGTGTTAGAAATGAACAAGCATTAACTCATGCAACATAAGCTATTGATAGAATTGATAATCAGGCAAAAATTAAAATTCAATTGAAGCTATCTGAGCAAATCAATTAAGTGAAACAAAATTATTTGTTAAAATTCAGACTGAAAATGAGATTGAGACAATTGATTACCAAGTATGCGACTAATTACAACACATTTGAGAATTTTATGTTATTTTAAAGTAATTTGTCAAATTATTATTAAAGTTAAAATCTAAATTATCTTTATATACTCTAACTGATTGCTTGACTTAGACATGTATTGTTGAAGTAATATTATTCTAATGCATAATGGAATAAATGGAAAATAATACATATCTACTGTCGATAAACTCGTTCAGAATTGAAAATTATTTAAGAATATTATTAAAATAGCAAATTAGATTCGTTGTTGATAGAAATATTCAGCATAACGCATGCCTTGCTTCTACATTTATGTTTCTTAATTTTATTTGTTCGACAATGTTCAATTGCGATTCATGTCGAAGAATTAATGACGCGCATAAAATTGAGTTAAACTTAATGCAGTTTAGATAGTCGTTAAATGAAGTTTGATTATTTTCTTAGAACATCATTATGAAGTTTAAGTTATTTGTAACTGATCATGAATTTTTGAATAGCATATGTATGTTAGAGTTAGCTCTAACAGGGACTTTTGGGTGTTAAACTCCCCTCCCCCCACCCCCACCCCCACCATCGTCGTCAATCTGACTATGTTATTTTAAATTGAATTTCCAATTCACTTTTTGGCAAAAATTAAAACTTCAAGAAGCTCTCTGTAGGAATATCACGAAAGTTTTTCAATATTTGTTCAAAAATTAATTTTTGGTGACATTTTGAGATCGAAAAAATAAATTAAGACAATCTGACTTAACCAAGTATCGGGATTTACTATATTCACCGACTATTTTCAGAAGTTTTAAAGATTTTTTTTTTTTAAATGAAGTGTAAATTTTGGTTATTAAATGTGTAATATAGAATAATATTTTTATTATCTCTTAATGAACTTGATATTGGTATGGCGATTTTGTTGGAACTTTCCATACCACTGAACCACAGAAAAACACACTCTCGATCAACTACCCTCTCGGGTAAACTCTGTTCTGATTGTAAAAAATTATTAAAACTATTAATTAATAAAATCAGCAATGATTGTTTGGTTTGGTTTAAGTTATAAAATTTTCAGCAACTTTTATACGCACACTATGGTGCTTCTTCTTTTGGAGTTCTGTTTCTTACTTTTTTATACTTTTGTTACGACTATCGGTTTCATTGACGTATTCTTTCGAAAGAATGTAAATTGTTACGCAGCAAAAAATTGGAAATATAAACCCCCCCCCACCGTCTGAAAATCCTGGCTACGTGCCTGATGTACATACAATCAAGGCTTGTATTGATCAGCAAATAGGGATTGTTTAAAAGCTCAAGCTTCAAGCTTTTAATCTGTAAAACCCTGACCAGAAATTTCATGCCATTTCTAGTGTTGTCAAAAGTGCATCGCAAAGTTAAAACCTCTTCATATCCAATTGGGGTCTCTTAAAGTAAGTCCGGACTCAATGAAAATAATTTGAAGTACGAAGTCTACAAAAAAAAGAACAGTCCATCAGCAAACTAAGGAAAAATTTGCGGAACTACTAGGCTTCTGAACAAAGCTCTTTCCCCTTCTGTGTTGAGCTCACAAAAACAAAAACAAAAACAACTGTTAGAAGGGGGCTCTATTAAACGTGAACTCAATTTACTTCAGTGCCACTTGATGATTGCCACGAACCGCAGAGGAATAGTTTGCGTAAGGCTGGCAAGCCCAAAATGGCGAGACACCTTTACCGGAAGTGCGGCATCAAAGACCATGACTAGTCGCACTATGGAAATTTTCCAGCTCATTCGGATTTGCAATTGAAATTTTTTTGATTTTTCTTTTCTCAAAAAATTTCGGAAAATTCGAAAAATATTGAAATCGCACACTTTACTCGAATCGATCATTTCAAAATCCTCCAAAGTCAATGCTTAACCAATGAGTTTTTTAAGAACTTTTTTTTGTCAATCCTCAATTCAGTATTAAGTAGGAGAGAGAATGTTTTAGCTTATGTGCTTTTCCCCCAAAAATACGCATCTAAGTTAAAAAAAATGTAGGTACATATATTGGAAAAAATTTGACTTCAGGGGTTTTTGATATGACCGGATTCACTTTGTATAAATATAAGTACATATGTAATTTTTTTTTTTTTTTAATTTTTCATTAAACATTTTCTTTTTCTCAGTGTAATGTGATTTAATATGTACCGATATTAAGATATTAACCCATTTTATGAGCCAACAATTTCTATTAGCCGCAATAAATGCGTTCATTCATGAATCCATGAAAATCCAATGGCTCCATGAATCAATCGAACGAAGTCAATCAACGCCGATGCGCAGACGGCGAGGGAAGCCGAACCGACAAGAGGAGCGCGGCAAATGGAGCGAATACGAAGAAGGAAAATCGTTTTTTTTTTTTTTTATGATCTTATCGATTTATGCATTATGATTGCGGAAAATTCTGCGTGCGATCGGAATTATAAACGCGAGTATCCGCAGCGGAGCGCAGGAAGAAAGCAAGCATGAGGGAATCACGTTCAAATCAATTTGTGGTACGAACGAAGCACTGCGCAGTGGTGAGTGCCGATTTGCCGAGTGCCGAGTGCCGACTACCGACTACCTAGTCCCGGACGACGCTGAACGATGGATGGAGGCTGGGAGCTGCGGAAATTATTTATGAGCCACCAAACGTTTAAATAATTTCAACTTCTACGGAAACGAGTGACGAGCGTTGGCTCTCCAACTGGGGGAATGTGTTGTGTTGTGTTGTGTTGTGTTGGCTGGACGGCTGGATGGCTGAGTGACTGGTTGACTGCTTAACTGCTTAACTGACAGACTGACTTTGCCAAGTAATGCTGTCCGAGTGCCTGTCCATTTCATAGCAGCCGCATAAAGGTTGACAACCCAGAGATTCATAGCAACCGCTGACGTGCTACTGTTTATTGTCAGTGTTGCGCTTTGATGTTCTTCTTGCTGTTATTGTTGTGAACTTGGGGCAGCATTTATTCGATTATAAAGTTGGATATCAGATAAGCGCGACATTAGAATCAATTTAAACACGCTGTTCCAAACATAAAAGCTCATAACACGGCCATCTATGACCTGAAGAAATTGAGCATCTCGAGGCTCTTGGTTGAAGTGAGAGTGAAGAGCTAGGGGGCGCGGCTGCCGAGAAGTAAGCTTTGCTAAATGTGTTCAAAAAAAAAGTGTTAATAGCACACTTAACTGAAATGAATCAAAGAAATTCATGACCTCCTGAGGATGTGAGTGAGAGAACAAGAGGAAGAAGTGACGTCCGTAAAGTGTAACGCGAAAGTTGTGGCCAGCCTTTTCTACAGATCATAAATTAATGCTGGGGGAGAAAAAGAGGACGGCAAATAGAATTCATCTTGAAAAGAAAGTCGCAATTCGCCTTGAGAGTGAGAAGATGATCTAATTAAAGCCACGCTCATTTTTCGTTTTCGGAAAATATTATCCTTTTCAAGTTAAGGCTGAGAGGCTTACAGCAAGAAAGGGGTGCGCATAGGATGATTTTTGGGTTTCACACCTATTCCGAAAAGCAAGGATTTTTAAAGGAACACGAAAAAATAGCCTTAAAACGCTTACGACCCCTTCTGAAGCTGTTTTCTGGGTACGCACCCGGATTAAAGAGTTATTATTATTGTTTTTTTTTTTTTGACATTTTATTTTTTCCCCGCCGAACACTGACTTCTTTGAGAGGATGAAACGACCTCCTCAAGACACAAGGACTTCTTCAAGATGCCCCCGAATATTTCAAGGGGCCTTCAACCATTGAAAATTTCTATTAAAAGCAGACTAGATCGTTCTTGTTTGGACCCACTTTCAACCAGTAGGTAGATGCTCATAGGGAAAACGAAGAAAAAAATCTCTCCCCGCTGGAGGCTGGATTTGAAGCGAATTTTTTTGACAGCCGTCTGACCAATCCAGTCCAGAAAGTTTCACCAATTCTTCGATTCCAAGATTTCGGCTTGTGGAGTTTTTCATTTGATGACAACACGAAAGAAGGAAACAAGAAGAGGCGATTCGAATTGTACGAGCTGAGAAGGGACTTTTTTTATTTGAAATTTTTTGAACGAAAAGCACAAGCTGCGCAGGCGCAAAAGATTCTTTTCTTAAGGTACGGCGTCATCACCACCGTCACCACCCCTTCTGCAAGGAAATGCGCAGTTTGTGAAAAGATGTGCCCGTACGGAGGAATGTTCTCAGGAGTTTCAAAGAAATTCAATTCAATACCGGAATAGATGAAGGTTATAGGTACGAAGGTAGTTAAACTACGTACATACATACATACATCAAGCCTAGACAAGGGTAGACATTGCTCGGGCGCAAGTGATGCGCAAAAGGAGGACAATAGCCAGGATTTGTTGTTGTTGTTGTTGTTGTTGTTGTCAATGCTGTCCCACCACCCTATCCACAACGGTGCCGTTATGAGAATATGCGATTTATAAAAGGTTCCGCCCAGGTGGTCTGGTCTATAATATACATACATACATACATACAGTCCTGTACGCCCAGTACAGCCAGTTCTCGCAAAAAGCCCAATATGCCCTGCAATCGAATTCGATTCAGTCGCAGCTGCCGTTTTGGGTGGTAAACTTTCTCAAAGGCTTCAAAGGATATCGGATTTGTGTTTGGCGCTTCTTCGCATTTCAATGATAATAACGCTTGC
Organism: Chlorops oryzae; assembly: GCA_020466095.1. Taxonomy (NCBI): domain Eukaryota; kingdom Metazoa; phylum Arthropoda; class Insecta; order Diptera; family Chloropidae; genus Chlorops; species Chlorops oryzae. Next base: position 151,685,985 of record CM035806.1, on the reverse strand, counting down.
TTCTTAATAGCTTTTCCAGTTGAGGGCACTCTCGGCTACACAAAGGCCATTATTCGCATGTGAAAGGGAAATTGTAATTCTTTTGTTTATTTTATACAAAAATATTTTCAAAAATCTCTTCGAAAATGAGCCTGACACAAGATGGTGGCCGAAAGTAAAGAATATGGATTAAGGAATTTGATAAATTTCCAAAAAAAAAACTTAATAAAAAATAAAAAAATTTCTTTTATAACTTGAGAGGAACTAAGCGCTGAAAGATCACCCGCTTCAATAATTACTCATGGCATTGCGATTTGCGTTGATTGTCGGAGGAACACGCGCCTGCGCAGTCGTTCCGCATAACAATTGCAGTTTTGCGGGACTGTGTTTATGTCATTAAATTTAAGCGCTTCGTTTAGACCTTTAGCTGCGTTCGAAAGGTATTAAAATGGGCGGCTCACCTTCGTTCAACGTCCAGTTGAGAGTCTACGCGGGCGCACATTTATGTACCCTATCATTAGAGCATCACCGTTTGCTGAAATCTTGGGCACTATACATAATATATACAATACTGCACGCATCCACGAATAGTCAAAGTACATCCACATACATGCAACGTATGCATATATCGATGTATGTATGTATGTACGCATACCATAGAGCTCTCTCAGAGCTCTCTCTCTTGGTCCAGACCGAACCGAATATCTAAGTATTCGAATGCCCAATTACCTTTCCTCGGGCAAATTGTCATGAATTATAGGAATTTATTTTATTTTATTGCAGTTTTCACTCTCATCAAATTCATCGGTCACCTACAGTCGGTCGATTTTGTACCGAAATAATTTCAAAAAAAAAAAAAAAAAAATCTTAACTGACTTCACAATGGCTCGTATGCATAAAAATGAGATCGATCTCGGACTTGAGTCAATCGAGATAAAGCTGAAATACCTAATTTGAAACTTAACCCTGCTGTTACCAAAATGCTTTAGAAAACATTGGTCCACGGTGTATTTTTCATACAAAATATATAGTCAAAATAAGAATTTGAGCTGATTACAAGAAGATTGTTATTGCTGAAATCAATCTCCAGATATTGGCCTCAAAAAAATTGAATTTTGAACCAAATGGTCCTAAGGCACCAGCAGGGTTAAAGGTCAACTATTCTTCTCGCATAGCAAACTAAGCAATTGCTCAAAAATTCGAGAAAAACCGTCTGATCTCATCTTTATCTTATCAGGCAATGATAATCAGAAGAGAAATTCGACCTCCCACCAATTCTATAGGCAGTGTACTCTCTCTCTCTCTCTCTCTTAAGCAGACACCTACAGGACCAACAAATATATCCGCTTAAGTGGAACTTTTTGAGCAGCCAGAATAATAGAGCATTCCCAAAAAGTGTCCGCTTAAGTGGAGAGTATTGGAAATTAAGAAGATGGAAAAATTCTTATATGTGGAGAAATTAATTTTTATATTAATTATAATTAAAAATAAATTTTATATAGATAGACTGTGGGATGGAAGGAGATCATTTAACTGTGTTGCATCAAGCACAAACTCGCATTTCATTCCATTTTGTCGCTCACTAAAAGTGCGTTGAAGTGCGGTTCGAAAAATTCATTTTTCTCTCTCTCTCTCTCTCTCTTTTTCTCTTTTCGTAATTTTGACTTGCGGTCATTGCAATGATAAAAGTTTCCTGCGCTTCATCATTTTTATTGTTTGGTATTAATTTTCTCTCTTCTTACACCACTCCTCCCCCCGGTTCGTAAGCGCTGTAGTGCCAAGCGGTGGTTTTTGTGTTCGCACAAATGCAAATATAATTGCGAAGCAGTAATTCCCCCATTCCCTTGATTTGTATTTAAAAAAAAAAAATTTCTTTTTTTTTTTCTCCCGCTCGTCCGCTCTGTATCCTGTTTACCCAGCGCGGGCAGCACGCAACTTAAGTGGGCGTGCCCGGGGGCATTTGTGTGAGGAGCAAGGCATTTCATTAGAGCCATTAGCGCGGCAAGGTAGAGCATGCCACCGAATGACCGTGGCTATGGAAATGGCCGTAGCGTGTCCCTTAATGCGATAAACAAACTTATTTCGGAATGATATTTTCATTTCGATGATGATTTGGAAATAAATTTCTGCCATTTTTTTTTTTTTTTTTTGCGCCATCCACTAATCGATGAAAGACAAGCCAACAAGAACAATGTGCAGTTAGTTATTTTGGCTACCGAATTTCTTTAAATGTGATAACGGTTCATTTTTTTCTATTATTTTTATTTTTTTCTTTTTCGTCTCGAGCGGATCGGAATTGTTTGTACCCGATAACGGAACTGAGAACTGTTCTCTGTTTAAGTGCGGCTTGAAGTCAAGGACGGTGGTGCGATGAATGATGAAATGGCGAACATTATTCAAGTTTAGCAGACTCCTAGAGATAAGTTTTGGGCGCTGGGAGATTTTATTTATTTATTTATTTTTTTTTTTTCAGAGTCCGTTGTAGGTAGTTACATAGGAGAAGAGCGGTACAAAGGTACTATTGAGAAACTTCGGGTCTCGTGAGGATAACATAACTCGTTTTACAACGCACCCTGTATTGCAATACTGAATTTTCAATATCAGAAGCTCGTATACCTGTTGAGACCGATTTTTCGGATCAATGAGTCGCCTTCGATGCACTTGTCGCGTATGTGTTCAATGATGTAGCAAATTACCTTAAATAAAAGGCAACAAGCGCCTCTCTGTGTTCGTGTGCGTGTTCGTGTGCTACCGTCTGTCGATCGATCGATCGGTTTCAATCCTATAATTGGCGAAAGAAACAATTGACAATTAAATGTAATTACAGTTCGAGCAGTAGCTGTCGCAGCATATGTTGCTGTGGCCGCTGCTGCTCCTAGTCCTGCTTCTGTTACAGTTCCTTTTCCTTGTTCGAGTCGATATTGCCTCACTTTTGACACCTTTTCGTGCATGCATCTTATTGATCCGTACTGCGCAGGCGCAGCGGTTGCTATGTTCGTGCAACCGCAACATAACGTTTATTGTTTCTCAGGCTTCAACGGATGGGAAGCAGCACTAGGCTCTCGTCCAATGCTTTATTGCTGGGTATTTTTTTTCTTCTTGTTCCTTCGATTTGTAACTTTAATTGTAGGCAACCAGCAGTATACTCAAACCAGAATATGGGTACACCATTAGCTGTCCTAAAGGTCCTTTACCTTATTATAGTTTTTTTTTTTTTTGGATTTGTGTACCTCGCTCGTCCATTGTTGTCGCATAAAATTGCATGAAATGTTCGTCAGCTGCTGCTGCTGCTCCTGCTTTGCTTCTTGTGCGAGTGAAAATAAAGATTTTCTTCTTTTCGTTCCTCTACTCTCTCCCTCTCTTGTTGCTAATGCCAAAGACACTCGTTGGAATGTTACATGAAAATCTTTATGATGAGTTCGAAGGATGCAGGATCCTTGTTTGTGTTTCGAATCGTTGCAATCAGATTAAGAGAGTCGAAAAGACCCGTTTTTGTTTTTGTTTTTGTTTTTGTTTTCATTTTTGCGGCACGAATGTCACAGCTGTGTCTACAAATCGCGTAGGTGGAATAATGAAATGACAAAATAACGCGACAGTCCTTGAGAAAGTCAGTCAACGAATTCTTCAAGCTTTGGGCTTAAACAAAACAAACCCAAAATAGGAGAGAGAGAGAGAGCGAGAGAGAGAGAGGGGATAGAGAGAGAAAGAGAGAGAGAGAGAGGGGATAGAGAGAGACAGAGAGAGTGAGAGTGAGAGAGAGTGAGTGAGAGAGAGAGCGAGAGAGAGAAAGACAGAGAGAGAGAGCGAGAGAGAGAAAGACAGAGAGAGAGAGAGAGCGAGAGAGAGAAAGACAGAGAGAGACTGAGAGAGCGAGAGAGAGAAAGACAGAGAGAGAGAGAGCGAAAGACAGAGAGCGAGAGAGAGAGAGAGAGATAGGGGATAGAGAGAGAGATAGAGAGAGAGAGAGAAAGAGAGAGAGCGAGAGAGAGAGAGAAAATCATCATGAAAAGGGCTCCATTGTCTAAGTGCAGTGTGCACCAGGACAGATCTAACGAAAACAGGGGGGAAATGAATGAAGAATCGCGCGCGCAATATCTCAACGCGAAGAAGATCCTATCCGAAACAGCTGAGCACACAAGGAGCGCTGCTTCTCATGCTCATGTCTTTCGGATCGAGTATTCAATGATTCAATAATCCAGCGAGGCCAAAGGCGAACAATCCCTTTGGGCTGTATTCGGCCTATTGTCCTTTCAAGGGCTGCGCTGCTTCCGAGCGCGGGTGTATTGACTGCGCCCGTCCGTCCGCTTGTTTCGTTTTTTTTGGCAACACTCCCTTTTTTTTTTTTGGATGGCACTCTCTTTCTCTCCCTCTCTCAATGTGAGTGTTCAGCCTTTGTGCTATCGTTTAGCACGTGTCTCTGCTCGGTCGACTGAATTGGCGCCTTTTTTTTTTTTTTTTTTTGGAAACCATTCAGCCGGAGGCAATTTCGAACATTGGAGAATGTAACGCGCAGGCGTCTCAGATTACAGGGCAACATACGAGCACGTGTCGATGACATGCAACACCTTGAATGTGGCAGCGGAAGATGTGCGAAAAAATTACTTGCATCCGCTGCTGACAATTTTTTTCTTAAGTTTTTTATTTGGATTTATTTTTTTCTTACAACGAGACAATCTTTTTGGCGCATTTTACTGAAGCGAAATTGTGTCCCACAGCGGAAATGGGACTGGAAAGGATCTCAGTGAGTCATTATTCCATTTAATTGCTGTGAGGTATAAATTGATTCGGATAGAAGGGGTTTTCAATTTCCATCCATAGAATGGGAAAGTTAGTCAGTCTTTGGGAAAATATGAGCAATGATAGACTACTTACATATATGGAAATAAGTTACAATACTCTCTCGTTCGTTCCTCACATGGAATATGTATGTATGCTTCAAGGTGCATATTTTTCGGCTAAATGCCTTCAATGGGAGTCTGAGACTGTGCAAGAGGCCTGAGAGGTAAGATCTTTGGTAATAAAGTTGTCCAACGAATCTCTCTGATCGACAAGTGTCAAGTAATAGCGTTGACAAGCAATTTAAAACAAAACAAAATAAAAAATCACGGGAATTTCCAACGAATTGAATGGTGAATTTACGAGAACTCTCTTCAGCTGCGCATGCGCGCATTTGCGAAGACAAAAACGTTTCAAGAGACATAAACAACTCAAACGAATTGAAAACGTTAAGAAATTTGACTATTGAAATTGTCGCTTGCTGTGACAGAGCAAGAAGAACAAGACGACAACGAGAAGGGGGAAGAAATAAGCAAAACGGCTGGCAAAAGCATTGATCGTGCGTAAAGTTTCGTTGCCATTGAAATGTCCAACTGTCGCGCGTGCTTAGTCTTGGGACGAACCATCAATACTGAGATTGTCATTAGTTACGTGACCATACGTTCCGATTTTCTCAAGTGCAATAGTTACGGGATTCAAGTCAATATTATGGCAAAAAATGTTCCGCCGTAACACTGCAACAGATAATGAAAGGATACATTCTAGTCTCTATATCGGTAGATTATACTATTCGTAAAGAGGATGCACTTCTCTCATTTGCGGCGTATGGCTCCAGGGTCGGTGAATTGCGGCAAATCCATTGGAGACTTTCTTATTTTTCTTAGCTCTTCAGCCGACACGGACACCGACGCGCTCTGGCCCAAAATCTAAGTATCTACATATTCGAAGCTTTTGTTTTCATTACACTTTTTTTTGGGGTCGCGAAAAAATGCCTCAAAAATGACGAAAAATGCCTTAAAACTAATGAAAAAATTCTGGTAAAGTCTCCAAGCTGATTCCCCTGAAAAATTTCATTAAGGTCCTTGTTTTATGGTTTGAAACTCCGTTAAAATATTTTATTTTGAAGAAGTTTTTTCGTATCCATTGCGATTCAATATTCAAAGTGAGAATTTATTTAAATAGGCAAAAGAAAAAATGATTTGATATGATATTTTGAGCATAAGTCAAAGATTTGAAAAACATTTGGACACTTTAGCGGCATTTTTTCATCGTTTTATAACGCTTGGACTATTTTTTTCCGGGCCCTGATGATGGTGCTGAAATGGACTTGCAGCAAAAAAAAAAAAAAAAAAAAGCGAGAGAGCTGAAACCTCTTTACTAATATTAATACCCGCTGAAAATACATTGGCTGAAATTGTTATTATCAAAAGGATGTTTTTTACTTATGGAGACTTCAAGAATTCTACGCTCCCTGAATGTGCCATCTATTCAGATCGAGCTATGAAAGCTTTACTGTCCAGGGCAATGGCTGCCGGTGTTCTTAAATTTCCATTTATTTTGCATATGATTACAAAAAAAAAAAGCTGGTCACTTCACAATTCCGAGTGCAACAATAAAGTAATCAATCGAAATTCAATTTGATTACTCAATTGATTGGTGCTCGCTTCAGCATAGTTTGTTTGTCCGTCCATGATAGAAATGTGATGCGGAAAGAGATGTGTTGAATTGACACTTGGGTATGTCACGTCTGATGTGCTCATTCAGGTGTCAGTGCCATTTGCCACTATCCTTTTTGTGAAAGATATTCTTATAAGAATTTTCCTGGCGTCTTTCAACGTGAATTCTAGTATAGACAAAAACCGATATCGATGATGATCGAATCAAAGGTAAGTGACGGAATCGCAGGAGAAATTATCGAAGTATGTATTGCCTCTATATGCTTTTCCAATAAACTATATCGGAAATCCTCGTAGAAATTTCGATTGCATTACATACAAGATCATATCGTTAAGCCCAAAATCCAATATTGCAAGAGCCTGATGCGAGAGCGCGAGACGAGACGCACACAAATTTCAATACATTCAATCATATGGTTCAAGCTCCAATTTATCGCACTGCGAGACCTCGTAGCGGGAAAAGTGTGAAAAATTTTATATTTCTCGTTGCGAGGCAATTTCGACAGGTTAATGATGTAGCTATTTTTTGAGTACTCGCTATTGGGTACTCGTTGAAACTAATAAAACAAATGCTGTTCACTGTTCCCTGAAAAAGAGCTTTAAAAATATTTCGCGAGCTTTGGTTCTTTTTGAAAATTTTTGAAAATTTTGAATTAAACTTTAAACTCAAGTGATAACGTACAATTTTTATGAGTACTCGGTACTCGTTAGCTTGGTACTTGGTTCAAATATTGCATTACTAGAAGCGAAATTATGCTATCATCTGCATGACGCAAAACTCTCATTGAAGATTGAAATGCGTCACGCAAAACATTTTCGTGACGTCGCGCACTCTCGCATCGGGCTCTCGCAATATTGGATTTTGGGCTTAATTTGTGCGCGCTTCCCAAATTATTAAATGAAATGTGGAAATGTTTTTCGATCGCGAAAAATATTTTTGGCTCGTGAACGGAATCGGAAAGCAAACGAACTGAAAAAAAAAAAAATTCGTGGGTGATTTTAATCGGAATTAATCGGTTCTTTTTCGTTCTCCACAATTTTGTATTTTTTAGAAAGGGATTGAAATTTTCTTCTCAATGTTCAAGAGTTTGCTGAGCATTGGCCGCTGAACAGAAATGAATTAAAACAAGAAGAGGGGAGCCTGCCAATAGAAAAACCCGATACAGCCAAACATGTTGAAATAATTTTTAATATCAAGAGGTGTTTAGGCCATAAGGGGCCCCATATACCGAGTTTTGTTAAATTTCTTTATGAAAACCGCCCCTTTGCCACGCCCACTTTTCCAATTTTTCGGAATTCTAATTGGATAGGGCTTAGATATACGCTCAAAATCTAAGTTTCATTGAAATATTTCGAAAAAGTCCGATTTTGGGGCAGTTTTGAGATTTTCGTGACAGACCCTAGTACTGGAGGTACCCTTAAAAATGGACCAAAATTTTTTGGGAGGATGTTTATGGCTACAAAGGAAGCATAAGTGCCAAATTTCGTTCAAGTCCCATTTGAATTTAGGGTGTAGGAGACAATATTCGAAAAACGCCCTGCTGCCACGCCCTTACATGAGAATACAACGAAAGCCGTCTCTAAATCTGAGAGGAAATTAAAAGAAAAGGCATTGAAAATTCATGGAAACAAAGATGCCAGCTCAACATATGTATTTGGCCAGCTACAGATAAGAACAAATGTTTCACTCTACATATTTGCCTTTAATTTATTTTTTTTTTTTTTTTTAAGACATTATATATTATTTATTGGATCACTCCTTTAGGATAGGAGTCTATTAATAATTTTTAAAATCTTACACCTAATTTAACACAATTACATATCACAGAGCATATTCCGATTTATAGAAATGTTTATGAGAGTAATTTTTTTTGATAATTACGGGCCTCGGCTTAAGAAGACTGGGCTTTTATGATGTGTGTGTAGGATCACATGTAATTGAGTCGGTGTTGGAGAGCATAGGAAGCTCGGTAAATTGGTAAAGCAGTGGATTATATGCGCGAATTGCTGATGTGTGAAGAAACACATGTAGTATTGACGGTGTTGCTTGCAGAAATGACGATTTTAAGCAGCTAGGGTGTGCGTAGATTGCAAGGGTGCATGGAGTGCACCCACCGAGATGACGATCAGCTAGGAAAGCTGAGTTGATGAATGTGCATGGATTGCACCTGTTGTAGAGTATGACTTGGGGCCGCTGGCCGATCATTTCTTTTGAGCCTCGAATGGTGAGATGGATTTGATAGTCTACGCGCGAGTGGGTTCACGTGTGCTTGCAGTTTACAAAAATAATTTTCTTTGACTTTGGCGAACTCCATTTTAACCAGATCAACGTTGAGCTCTCTATGGATGCGTTCATTTGTAATAAACCAAGGAGCTCCTGTAATAGTTTTTAGGATTTTGGATTGTGCTCTCTGCAGAATGTCAATATTTGAAGCGCTTGCATATCCATACAATTGCAGACCATACGTCCATATTGGCTTTATGACTTGCTTGTAGAGAAGGACTTTATAATCTAATTTTAGGTGAGAACGGTTATTTATTAGCCAGTGAAAGCTTTTGGCTTTGAGTTTAATTTGCGTTCTCTTGTCCTCGATATGCTTGCGCCATGTCAATCTTTTGTCTAAGTGAATTCCGAGGTAGGTAATTTCTTCACATTGAGGGATGCGTATGTTGTTCAGACAAATATCCGGAGAAACTTTTCTATTGAGCGTGAAAGTTATATGCTCATTTATTTGAATTCGCCATTTAGTTAGCCAGTTTTTGGATTTCGTTGAGGTGGTTTTGGAGCCGCACTTATATCCTTGTGACGACTTAATATCGCTGTGTCGTCAGCAAATGTCGAAATTGATACTCGATCGCTGTTCGGAATATCTGATGTATACAAAAGATAAAGAAAAGGCCCAACAACACTCCCTTGAGGGACTCCTTAATTTATCAAACTATTTTTTTTATTACTTCTTGCAAAAATATTTTGTTTTTTTCTTCAAGCGTATTGTTTTCTTTCTTTTTGAAAGGCATTCGCATTGGATTTGAAAGACATATGTATGTAAGTATAAAATTTGTGCTAGCAAAATGCATAAAATTGAAGACGGATCACGACAAAAGTATAAAAAAGTTGGATAAGAAATTTTTATACGAAAATGATCGAGATACAAAATGAATATTTCACATTTTTTCCCGCACCCTAGACTTCGCTGAGCATCCTTCATCATCATAAGAATGTATCTTACCATTTCATACAAGCTTCTGAAAATTTATGTTATCCCAAATAGACATTTTCACTTCAGATATCTCCACTTATGCAGCTCATGTAGCTTTGACACTCGGTACCACATCCTGCATGTTGCTAAGCAATAAAATTTTTTCAAATGTATATAGTCTAGCATCTAGATAATACCTGTGCCAAATTTCGCTGCTTCAATTCAATTATTAATAAATTTACAGAGCTAAATGACACTGGAAATGAGAAATCGTTCATTGTGTGCTGTTTTCCAAGTGACAGCAACAGCAACATTCGTTTAAATATACCCCGATACAGCTCCGATGGCAACAATAAACAATCACCGTTGACGTGAGCAACATGTTACTGGCTCATTGCAACAAGAGTTTACTTTGACAAATGTGCAAAAGAGAAAAATAAAAAAACAAATGAGAAAACTCAAAAAATCTCATGAAAGTCAATTGAAATTTAGTTTGGATCCGGACTTTCGACGTGACACTCGCGACTTACGACTTGCGGCCGGTGACTTCTGACTATTTGGCGTGAAATTCGTTGATGGAACAATGCATGCGACAACACCAATAGCACAATGCACCAGCTGCCTTTCATCATATTGCTGTCAAAAGCAAATAGCAACAACGAAAGGACCGATCATCGGCAGCACGCTTAAGTGATCGCTAGAAATCGCAGCAAGGAATTCACACATTCCCTCAATGCAGCGGAACTGCTCGCGAATGTTTCAATTACTCGGGAGCTGAGCTCGCTGAGCAGCACGACCCATATGCAACGATGTGCGTTCATTATTACTTAAAATTGATCGGCGGTGATGGTGATGATGATAATGATGATGATGTCGATTGTCGCTGTCGCTGCCGATGTGATGCGATCGTTTCGTTTCGGTCAATTTTGGGTACTTTCGAATTTTTTCCTTCTAATGCTGTCGAGCAATCGAGAAGAAGAAACTAAATTGGAAAAGAAAAAGGAAACAACAAAACAGCAAAATGCGTCCATATTTGACGCGACACGTAACTTTGGCATGCTTCGTTGACATTCCAGCAAAGTGTGCTTTTACTGTTCCGTCTGCGTCAATTGTGTCTTCGTTCGTGTTTGTCCAGCGCTAATGAGCAGCAGCTCCGACCGTATTTAGAAAGTCCCTGGCAATTGATTTCATTCCACTTCATTCCATTGTGACGTGTGACGTTCATTAAAAAGTTTCTTCCATAGCCAAAATAAGAACAAAACAAACAACAAAGCCAACAACAGAGCAGGACACACGGCAACATGCTGGCAACATGGCAAGGCACGTGTTCAGTTTTGGTATTCATTGGCAGTTTTTTTTTTTTTTTTTTTGGACGGAACGGAAAAGAACTTCAACAACTTTGATTTCCAGACGACTAATAATGCTTGTAGGTGTACATGAAAACCTTCGATATCAGTGCAGCCTTGAAGGGGAAGCGCCCACAATCCATCACATGACACATGGGTTATAATAATTCAGCTAATGGTCTCACCTAATTCTGCATGTACTGAGACTATACTGAGATATGCAGGAAAAAACTCAATATTTCTTAGTTACTTGATAATCTCAGTAAAATTTTTCTTCTAGTAATTTTTTATGTTTTTCGCATGTGTTTCTTATGACCACTTTACTTACTCAATAAAGGCTCTTAACACAAATGACACGCCTTCAAAAAAAAAAAAAAACGGTGTTAAGGTTGAAATTTAAATAATAAAGCAAAGAAAAATCATGACATTAAGATATGAAGGGGAATTCCCTAATGAAAATTCTAAAAGATTAAAGCCGTCATAAGGTCGCCACAATTAATGACAATGCGAACGCGCCCCACACATTTATATTTTTGAGCTCCGGTTTTTGGGAAGTAGGATCTTCTTGAGAGACTTTCTTTCCCAATTTTATTGTTCTCCGATATGTGAAAATTTTTCTAACAATTTGCAACGATAAAGTGATCGTGGAAATTTTTTAAATACGTGTACCGATCTGGCTTTAAAGTTTCAATGAAGTACCTTAATTCAGTGATGCCAATGAAATTGTGTAACAATAAAATAATTTCTTTTTTCAGAATTGTGTGCATCCGTTAACTGTTTCCCATGACCTTGAGTCGCCGATGTTCTTTGTTAACTTAAAAAGTATCAAATTAAAATTCTTAGACCACCACATATTGGCCACACGTATTTGCTGGAATTAAAATATTAAAATTTATTAAGACAGAGACTATAGGCTAGAGATAGGATATAGGAGACTATAGTAAGTAAAACATCCATGATGGAAAAATTGTTTAAAAAAATTAAGGGGAGGTTTTGCTCCTTCTCATTTGACTCTATGATGCCTTAGACCAGACGTTTTGATGAAATCTATCTCTACAGGAATAGGCGTATTTAATCATACCCATCATCATAATGTCATCATTGTGATATAATGTTCAGCTTGGTCTATATATGTATATCTTACATCAATCTCTTATACAGGGTGCTCCGTTTGTGAAGGTCAATCGGTCGGGAGCTGATATAGGAGGTTACAACTAACAAAAAATCGTATGGGGGGGTCGCAAATGCACCCCTGAGGAGTTATAGAGCCTTAAAATTTTTAGGCAGTAAGTCGAGAAAAATAACAATTTTTTTTACTTTGGAAGCCATTTTGGTTGAATTAATCCAAAATTTGATTTTACAAAGCTGTCATTATTTTCATGACTCCATATGCTAATTATTTTAATTGAAAAATTAATATCCAAAATTGCATTTAAACTTTTTCTCGATCTCATACTTAAGCGGTTATTTGTTATTCCATAGATTAGTCTATAATCATATTTGAATAATGAAAACTTGAGAAAATTAAACAGCCAGATGAATAATTCGAATCTTTTAAAGAAGCGTTTTTTTAGATAAATTCTCATTAATAACTTGTGAAAATCTACGCATGGACGGTTAAGAGCTAGTTCCCGACAGATACATATATATATACCGACAGTTTAATTTTAAATCTTTTTTTACTCACTGGCTCGTATCTCGTTAGCCGATTAATATATTTTATTTTCCTCTCTATAACAACGTTTAAGCCTTAGACTCGATAAAATCCAAATAATTGATACAATTGCCAAAAACTTCTTAAAAATTTGACAATTTGTTCACCTCTTTTTACGATATCTGGCCCATAACCTCTCAACCGGTACAATTTTTGTGAAATTGGAAAAATTGAATTCGGACTGCCAGCATCCGTCCATACTGGGTGTGTGGTGATTCCACTAAAAACCGTCCCCCTCTTTTCTCAACGGGAGTCCTACCCTGGATATGTTTGGGGCAGTACTTCGGGTCAGGGCCCAAATGGCGTCAATAGTTGAAGATTCTCTCATTAACCCGCGGCCTGGTCTAGCTTCCATGCATTTATTTGTCAGTCTGTATGATTCGAATGTATGAGCCAGTCGGCTAGCACCGCGACTCGGGAAAGGCGGGGCCGTCAAGCCCGTGACCCGTGCCATGGGGTCTCCCTGCCTTCTTGCCAAGGCGCATTAATACAGGTGGCCGCAATACATAGTACAAAAACAATGTTAAAAACTTGGAAATATCAAAATCAGCTGATGTTTGTTTACATTTTGCTTAAAGCTCAAAATCCAATATTGCGAGAGCTCGATGCGAGACGCCGAGACGTCGTGCAAATATTTTGCGTGACGCATTTCAATCTCCAATGAAAGTTCTGCGTCGCGCAGATGATAGCATAATTTTACTTCTAGTAATGCAATATTTGAACCAAGTACCAATCTGACAAGTACCGAGTACTCATACAAATTATCCGTTATCACTTATGTTCTCGCTTATGACGGCTATAACTGCTGCTGAACTTGTTCACTACTTAATTTTTTTATTTTCAAACCAATTTTTCTTTAAGTTTTTAAAATTACGAACAAATTTTATTTGAACATTTTTGGTTTCACTAGTTTTAACGAGTACCCAATAGCGAGTACTTAAAAAAATATCTACATCATTAGTTGTCAAACTGCCTCGCAACGAGAAATATTCAATTTTTCGAACTTTTCTCGCTACGAGGTCTCGCAGTGCGATACATTGGAGCTTGAGCCATATAATTGAATGTATTGAAATTTGTGAGCGTCTCGCATCGGGCTCTCGCAATATTGGATTTTGGGCTTTAAACGTATACAACCGAAAATCAATAATAAATTTGAAAATTCCGAGTTGAAAGAATGAAAAAGAAGAATAGTTCCTATTGCGGCCACCTGTATTGACACGCCTTGTTCATTGCCGATGCCCGATTTAAGGTCGTTAAACAGTAACTTTGTTTATTTGTAAGCTGATCTGGACAATTGTAGTTCCATCGAAATATTGTTGTTGTATCAATCCGGACACCAGATTGTAAAATTCGGCGGATAAATTTTGACACGCGATATCAACGCGAAAATGGCAGAAGGGAAAAGTTACGAATAAAGCATTCAAAGCAAAAATGTTGCAGGCGGTCAAAAGAGCGGTAAGAGCTCAACGGGCTGAGAGCAATGGAAACAGCAGCAACAGGAGCAGCCTACAGCAACAGAACAACATTCTGTGAAACCAGCAAATACCTAGCAAACAGCAATTGGCGCAAACGCAAGCAGCCAAGCAACAGTTGCAACAACAAGAGCTCGGCAACGCGTGTGGTCTCATTAGTTGACGCAAGGGAATTGCAAACAAGCTCATACGCATGCATAGGCAGTGGGCCGGTGAGACGGTCAGACGGTCAGACGGTGAGACAATACGGCAATGAGGCATTTCGGCAGGCTGGCAGCCTTGCCTTGAACAGAGCAAACCAAAGCACTGGAGCGTGGTGTGGAGCGTGGGGTTGCGCCTTCTGAACTTCGGATCGGGCGGTTGGTGATCGTTAGATGACAATGTCTCATGACGGCGTTGACGACGACGCGACGCGACGCTGCAACCGTCACGACGGTAGATGCGTGAGAAAAAATTTTTTTTTCAACCAGACACACAACATTGTGTCCTTAAAAACTCGGAGACACATTAAAGGAGTAGCCAGCGCAACAACAAAACAACTCCCAGCGAAAAGAAAATGAAAACGAAAAATTTTTACAAAAACAATAACACCGAGAAGAAGAATAATGCCGTATACCTGTGGGAGCTGCCTGTCGTAGGCTTAAGAAACTTTTAAAAGCGAAAAATCCGCTGCGCATGCGCAATATCGGCAAAGTCGTAAATGCAATAGCAACAACAGCAACAACAACAACAACAACAACAATGGCAAATGAGCAGTGACATCATTGTCGCTACGCGTTGTTTACAGCGTTGTAACCATAAATCGTGTGAAATATCGCATTACGCGGCCAAAATAGACGCGCGCTTCTAGAGAACGAGCGAACGAGAGAACGGGGAACGCAACAGATTGAGAGTGCCTGAGAAGGAGAATAATTTCTTAAGTCCGTCGCATGGACCTTAATGCACAATGTACGAAGCGGTGAAGCACATGGCGGTCCGGAAATTTATTTGTTGTAAGCCTAAAGCCTCGACTGCGCATGCTCATGTTTCATGCCAACAATGACGATCGATGACGATGGGTGAGAATTGAAATTTCGCACAGTGGTTAGCGTGCATAAAAATATTGCGCATTTTTAGAAATTTATCAAAACAAAACACAAATCATGCTCTGTTTTTTCTGTTTCCAATTTCGGTTAATGGCACTCAATGGACTATAATGAGACTGGAAACACTTTAGAAAGAAGACAATGAGGCTATCTCATTTATAATAGAAAATCCAACTGTACAACAAGAAATATAATTATTGTTCTTGTAGAAAAAAGCTTCGTTGCAAAAAAGAGTCACCGAAAAAGGGGCGAAAAAATCAAAAAAAAAAAAAAAAAAAAAAAAAATTGGAATATGCTGATTCGCTATGAGAAAGAGAAATTTAGCTCATATACTTTCACAGGAAAAAATAAATATTTAATTTACACGAAACTGTTATTATCAAGGAGTCGCCCTAGAAACGAACCATTTTGCCATGTTAACGGATTAAGGCTCCTAACGGTATCTTATAATGGTATTTTATTTTACTCTAATTTGAATCCTTAAAATGGTGCCTATTATTGTGTGCAGAACTGTAAATATGTCCATGTAAATTCAATACTTTATCAACTGAACCGTTTCACTGTAGTCGAGTATCGTTCTTGTCTTCATTGGGACCGTCGTCGCCGCCGCCACCGCCGCCGCCGCCGCCGCTTGATAACGTGCCTTTTTTCGTGTATGCATTCGTTTTTTGTCCCTCGTTCGTTCGGCGTCTCGCTCGTCAAGTGGCTGTCGCACAAGTTGCTCGTGTCATTCGGCTCGCTGCATGCAATTTGCATATTGCATACCTATTGCTTGTGGTACAAGAAACTTTTGCGCTCATGTTGCCACCTGTTTTCAACAGTTTTTCAATTCTGAGCAGAATGCCGGATACCAACAACAACCAGCAGTCTTAGAGCAACGCATGTTAAGGGTAATCAGCTTAACTTTTCAGAAATCTGAGACTCTGTCTTCGACAGCGACAACCCACGCGCGTTTCCAATCCTCAGGTTCGGCCTCATCCTTATCAATGCAATGCATCACATAAGCAATATGTATATATGTATGCATTTATGTGTATGTATATGTATATATAAATATAGTTTGGCCAATCTGGCTGCAATCTTAACATTGTATGAGACGAAGTGGACGCTTGCGCCTACAAAATCATGTTGCACGTCAGTTGCCGACTCGAAAACATTCGCGCAATATCGCTTGAAACATATTTCTCTGCTAAGGCTTTTGTGCGGACGGAAGTTTTCAAGGCCATCGCGACACTTGCCGCAACCACCAACGCGCCTGCAGATGTATGCATGGACAGAAAAGCGCGCTTGTCGCTCGATGTGAAGCATCAATCGATGACGCCAACGACAGCGACAATACTTTCGAATTGATGTTTAAAGAACCTGACGTCTAACATGTGGCTGGCAACATGTTGCAGCTTGCTGCTGTCCTGTCTTCTTCTGTTGGCGTCGGCTCGGTCCAGTTCGGTTCGGTTCGGTTCGACTCGGTTCCCGTTCGTTCGTTTGGATCCCTTCTGTTGTAGGTTGCAGTGTTGACGAAGGAAAACAAAAAAATACAGCAACCGACCGAAGGAGGCAGTCGGCAGTCGGCGTTTGGGTTTGCGTTAGGCGCGGACATTGCTGCAACTGCACCGCAATTGACAAATTGCTACACGATTTAACTTGAGCTGCTTGCTGCATCGAATTCCCGTGACTGTGCAGAAATGTGTCGCGGAATGGAGTGGGCAATCGACAATACGCTGATGCTCGAATCCAGCGCATCAATCGACAAGTGGAGAATCGGGATCCGGTTGCAATATACCGAAGGTTTTATGCTCTACACTTTCACGTGGAATTGTCATAATTCCCCATTATGTAGGAGCCACAAACGAACAGAAGAGCACGAAAGCAAGAACAAAACAAAATTAGCGGAAGTAGAAAATTAAAGCAAATTCAAACCAATCAAGTCAACGACGGGCGTTCCTCCTCCCTAGGCTGCGACTTCAATAATCCTTTCGAGCCGTACTCGTACTCTTCCCTTTTGCCCCCATTATTGTTGTTGTGTTTGTTGCCGCTGCTGTTGTGTGCTGGCGAGTGAGATTTATGATTAAATGTGTTATTAGCTTGAAAGAATAAAAATCTGGTCTCACTCTGCGCACTCAATCGCAATTAGCTGCCGCGTCCAGCTCTCGAGATCGCGCATTCCCCACCGAGAAAGGATCTCTCGGAAATTGGGCGCGCACACACACACACACACACACAAATCGCAGATGTGATCGAGTGCATCGCATCGCGATGGAATGCAATCGCGTTTCGCGGGAGTAAATTTACTACCGCAGGAGCTGCAGCTTCGCCACATCGCCACGCCGCGACCCACGATGACTTCTGTGCGTCTCATTGAGCAAAACGCGATGCCCTGCAATTTAACTGCAAAAATTGCGAACAACTACCGCCTGCGGCATACGCGGTACACAAACAGGCCAAGTCCAATGAAATGTTCGCGAGAAGGTACAAAAATATATTATAAAAGAAGAACAAGAAGAATGAGAAGGAGATGAAGAGAAAAATTTAAGGAAACAGCGAAGCAAAAAGATGAAGCAAGCCATCGCATCGCGTTCAGCAATTTCGCCGCATCCGGCCGAGGACTCAGAAAAGCTTGTTCAACTTCAGATTGCGACTCTCTGCCACGATTGCCCATCTTCGTGTCTTTTGACTTGGTCTCTAACGTAATTCGGAGCCCTTTAGGCTCCTAAAAAATAAGACGAAAATCCAGTTCAACCTCCCACTTTTTTTTGCATTTGACTACTGTCCCCTGCTGCACCCCGTTGCCGCCGTTAATGGCCACTTCATGATCGCTTTTCTTGTTCTTGTCATATTGCCTCATGTTATTTGTGCTTGAGTTTGTGCTTGTTGCTGTTGTTGTTATGCGTGTTTTGCTCTGTTTTTCTCTTTTTCTTACCGCTCGCGTAATTCATACAATTATTATGGTCTGCCCCTTGTGTTTCTCGCTCGGGCGTTCGTGCGGTGTCCTACAATTGTGCGGGAGACGTTGGCCCCGTCCGTATTTGATTTATCTACCATGACTGGGAGGCGTTTCAAAATAAATGCATTAAATGATTCTTGCTGCTTCCTTTGCTTCTTAATTTATCTTTTTCACTTGTGCTTCGCTAGCGAATCGAATGAATGAGAATGAGAATGAGAATGCGTGGACAAATGGATTCGGATGGAATGAATGAAAGAATTCGAAATTTTTGCGATACATTTTGTTTCTTTTCTTTTATTCTGATAGCCATAATTAAATGAAATTAAATGAAGTCAAACGCTTTCCAACATTTTCTTTCGCAATGCGACTCTCGACCATAAGATGGGTACCTACTCTATACTTTAATCGACTACAAAAATGGCTCCTACGTAGTGTACCTACATAATTAGGAACACATCTGGGGAACTTTTCTTTCATTTCTTGGAGCGTAAAACTGTGAAATGCTTTATTGATTTGCGTCGCATATAAGGAGCTCGAATGTTTTACTTTTAAAGGCGCAGGCGCATGCGCAAGTCGAGGACGCCGCATGCGCTATAGCAAAATAAATTCAGATCTCCAAAGAAGTGTCAAGTCAAATTTAAGCAGGTCTTCGATTTGATGGAACAAGTTTTTATGATACAAAAAAAAAAAAAAAATGCGATAAGTAGATTCCCGCAACCAGTTAGAGAGGAGTTTTAGATACGCGGGGATTTTCAGAACACTTTGGGCTGTGATAACATTGTGACTAAAAACAAGCCCTACGTCTGGTCTGCTTCGTCAGAATCACTTCCCAGTCGGCATTTTAAATTGCCACAATATTGCAGCAGTATTGCTTCTGCAATATTGCATATTGCAGTAATGTTGCTGCAATATATAATATGAATGTCCGCCTTTTCATTATACATTGTATATGTATTAAATATGCAATATTGGAGCAACATTTTATTATTAATATTGTAAATCCAACACTGCTGTAACATAACAGCAATGTTGCACTTTCGATATTACAACTTTTACATTGCTATAATATTTCTGCAACATTATTCTTACAGAAGCAATATAATATGCCGTGTGGGTTCAAAACTCAGACTTCCCTTCGGGAACTCCGTGCAAGATGTCGGAACACGGGGGAAATTTACCCTCCATCAAGACCGCAGGTTTGTGGGAGTGTTTTTAATCCTTAATTGGGCGCATGGGCTCAGGGCCACGTGAAATTAAAAAAACACGCTCTTTCTAGCTTCCTCACTTCCCGCGGGGTACGCATATTAGTCGCGTCCAGAGCATCAAAATTAAAGAACTTTATTAATTAATTAAAAATACTTAAATTAGGTTTTATTTCTTTTTGACACTTCTATCCAGGAGCGGTCAAAGGGCCCATCGGCCGTTTGAAAAATGCGGTTTCGTTACGTAAGAAAAAAAAAAACAAACGTAACAGCTCAAAAGCACAGCGTCCCTGCTCCTTTCCCAAATTTTTTTTTGGGGTCACTCATGGCCCCATGCGCCTAATTTGGTGATTTTTTTAATGCGCCTAGTTAAGGGTTAAAGGACTGACATGAATGATTTTTCCGAAAATGGAACATCTCTGTCACTAGTACAATCGCATTCCGTCGATCCTTGCTTTTGTAAGCCTTGAAAGGCCTGAAAAACTTGGTGTTGCAATTCTCGGAGAGAGGATTTCGATAATTTTTAACCAGAGATCATCACATCACTTTTCTTTATTGATGCTTAGAACACTTCCATTTTACCGCGTCGAATTATTTCTAGGTAAGAAATTCCCGGCGAATATTCATTTATAATTGGGCTGGATCGAAGTTTTCCAATCGAGCAGATCAAAGTCGCTTTAAGAATTCTGTGATATTTTTGGCCCGTTAAAGATTTCATTCCCAAATCCTTTGGGTTAGCGGTTATTCCATCGACTTGTGTCTAGCTCGTTTAGATGGATTTAATTTACCGCCTTTTGGCTTTAACCATCAGAAAGTGGTGTGTTGGAAATAAAATAAAATAAAATAAAATAAAGTTAAGTAAAAATAAACACCGGCCAGCTTAGCCAAAACGCTTTGGGCTAACTTGAGTCACTGTTGGGTTTAATGACTTCGAAGATTTTCGTTGTTGTTAATTATGCAAATGCTCAAACCGTCTTTGACCTTCAAGACTGCCAATTAGAGTCGCAGCAGTGACGTTGTGGAGCACTGGACTGCACTGCGAGGGGGTTAATGCTTTAATTCTATTTCGCTTTAAACTTTCTGCTTTTCTTCTTTTGCAGAAAGCAAGCCTCTTAATTCTCAGCTCAAGGCAA
Organism: Chlorops oryzae; assembly: GCA_020466095.1. Lineage (NCBI taxonomy): Eukaryota > Metazoa > Arthropoda > Insecta > Diptera > Chloropidae > Chlorops > Chlorops oryzae. The sequence goes on along the minus strand of CM035806.1, from coordinate 151,665,461 downwards.
AAGTGTTTCCAAGAAGCATAACATGCTGGAAAGGAGCCCGCTATAGCGTTCCTAACAAAGTTTTAATAACACCTTAATGCATACACACACACACACGCACACATAGCGATATATCTACATACATATGTATGCATGCATGCAGCGACATGAGTAGAAATTGTGTGGGCGTTTAGGATGTTAAAATTATCTTGCCAAGAACTACGCGCTTCGAGATAAAGAAGCACTATGCGGTTGCCCGAGCTGTTATCTCGTATCCCCCGCACGTACACATACCTATATAGAAAACATACATACACATGTAGCATCTTACGTACACACGACGCTGGTCCTTAAATATTCGACTAGCCGCTGGGCTTTTGGGGGCGAAACCCTCAGACAATGATCTTGAGTGGACGAGAGCACATTTAAGGTAGCCAGACTCGAAATCTACCGAAAATGAAGTCTCATTTGTAGTTCGCTCGCTCGCTCACCGCTCAGAATCCAGGAGAGAACGGGAGTGAGTTTGTGCACTGAGAGAAAATAATTTTGCTTTCAAAAATTTCAATCACAACTGCAACTGCTCAAAACAGATAAAATCGGACTGACCGGGGATCGAACCCGCCGGCTTGGGATTCCACAGGTACAAAATTTTGCTGCTATTTTCGTATTTAAAGGACTCGGAAAAAAATCCCCGTAGATGATGAAAATTGCGTTAAATTTTTTAAATTAATGTATCTAAATGTCCTTAAAACCTTTGATTAATTACAACAACAAAAAAATCATTTTAAATAATTTTATTTGCCTTTTTTTGAAATACTTTTTCAATAAATGTTTTTTTTTTTTAATGAGTTTCAAAGCATAAATGAAAGATCTTGAGGAAATTTTTCAGAGGAATGGGCTTGGAAATTTTATCACCATATTTTCATTGGAATTAGCGCATTTTTTGTACATTTTTCCCTGATCCCTAGTCATCAATTTCATTCTTTTATTGACGGTAAAAATACTTCGTTTTCCCGAAAAGAATAATTTATAGGGAAACAATTCCCAGGGATTATTCATTTATGGTTATTAAGGCTGTGTAAAATTCACAATAAAAATTTTTTATTTTACTTTGAGTGGAAAAATTATTTTTCTCAGTGTAAACGAATCAAGTCGCTTGACCCAATCGATTTTAGCATAAAGGTAAGCTACCACAAAGCATTGTCCTCATCTTTTTACTCCATATCTCCGGCTATCACGAGCTCTGAGCACGCGCTCTTCTAAAAGCTCACAGTGGTGGTGGTGGCGTCTGCCACCAAATCCAAATTTAACTCACGCAATTTCGCCTCCGGCCTAATTGAACCGGTGGAGGCGGAGGAGGAGTCGACGTCCGAAAGAAGGGATCATTATAATTTTCTTGTTCTCTTCTCTGCATAAAAACCGTCCGAATGGTATGCGAAGAAAAAAAAAGGCTCTTTGTTTTGCAATAAGCATTTCAGGGGGCGTACCATGCCATTGTATCGTCGTTTCCGGTTAAAATGCAATAATTAAAAGCGACAGACTAAAAAAAAAAAATAATTTAAATTAGTGGCACCTATTTTTCGGAGCAAGGATAAGGCAAAGTTTTTATGTAGTCCATCCGCTTCGTCGAGCGTCATCTTCAGCAGAGCCCTTTCGAGTTCTGTGGACTGAATGGGTGCTCGATTTAAATCTTTTAAAACAAGTCTCGAGACCAAGACCATTAAGACAAAGCAGTCAGGGTATTCGAGGAGTTTCTTTCCCTGAACCTGTCTTAGGACCTCATATTTGTTTTACTAATTTCCTAATACTACAATTAGCCCTCCAAGGGCAGTGGTGTGTCCAGAGAAAGAGTGCTTTGATAGTGCTTATATCTTCCACAGTGGTATATTGAACCATTATAAGGCATTAAACCTAAAAATTTTTTTGGGGGGGGGTCCGCTAGAGGAAGTTTAGAGAGTTACGACCAAAAACTAAAAAAAAAATCCGAAAAATTCATGGCGTCCGATTTGGATGAAAATTTATGTATAGAATAAGTGAAAAATTCTAAGAATTTTGGCGTCAACATTTTTTCAAGAAACGGAATTACAACTAGTCTAGTTTTGGTCTAGTTCCAAAACTGGTCCTAAAAAGGACCAGTTTTTTGAAAAAATTAGAATTCTAAGAATTTAAGCACTAAAATTTTTTCAAGAAACGGATAACAACTAGTCTAGTTTTGGTCTAGTTCAAAACTGGTCCAAAAAGGATCAGTTTTTTGAAAAAATTTTAGTGCTTAAATTCTTAGAATTTTGGCGTCAAAATTTTTTCAAGAAACGGATAACAACTAGTCTAGTTTTGGTCTAGTTCAAAACTGGTCCAAAAAGGACTTTTGAAAAAATTGAAATTAGAATTGCCAAAATTTTTTCAAGAAACGGATAACAACTAGTCTAGTTTTGGTCTAGTTCAAAACTGGTCCAAAAAGGATCAGTTTTTTGAAAAAATTTTAGTGCTTAAATTCTTAGAATTCTTAGAATTTTGGCGTCAAAATTTTTTCAAGAAACGGATTACAACTAGTCTAGTTTTGATCTAGTTCCGAACTGGTCCAAAAAGGACCAGTTTTTTTAAAAAATTTTAGTCCTAAAATTCTTAGAATTTTTCAGTTATTCTATATATAAATTTTCATCCAAATCGGACGCCATGAATTTTTCGGATTTTTTTTGGTTTTTGGTCCATAACTCTCTAAACTTCCTCTAGCCCCTCCAAATTTTTTTGGGTTAATGTCTTAAAATTGTTCAATATACCACTGTGGAAAATATAAGAACTATCAAAGCACTCTTTCTCTGGACACGCCACAGCCCAAAGGTGATTTCCTCTCAATTTGCCTTATTGTAGATGAAATCGCCGACAGGAATCGAGTAGGGGACTGTAGCGTTTAGTCACTAGCTAATTGAAGTACCTATTATAGCTCAGCTCTACTAAGTGACCCTTGGATTCGATGGCCACCTACGACCTTTAGCGCGCATTCGTTTAAGGACTACACTAAAAAAAAAAAAAAAAAAAAACGGAAGACATTGCAGAGATTGCTTTTATCCTTTGGCAGAAAATGTTCCCTCAACAATGCGCTTTATCTTTATCTCTAACATTTTCGCCATCATCACCAGACTTATAATGGGGAACAAAAATCATATTGTAATTGTAATTGCGGTTTAATTGCTTCGGAGACATTTGAATCGAATTTGATATCGAATTGACACGACAATGACGAGCGATTTCGTTGGAGTTTTTATATTGTTCTGTATTTTTTTTTCGATTGTTGTTAGATTTTCGCATTGACTCACAATTGTTGAGTGCATGTTGCCCCTTTCGGCGAATGTCAAGCCGTGAAACGCACTTGCTACCAACGATGGACCGAATGAACAGCAACATTCACTAACAGACAACAACAAATCGGCTAACTGGAATAACAAAAGAAAACCATTTGAGAATTTGACTCATTCTTTGTTCGTTGTTCGTTGTTCGATTTCGTGTTGCATTAGTTTCGTTTAGATGTGACATGTTGAATCTTGATGATCGATTAATGAAGTTCAGGAAATGGGACTTTCTTTTCGCCATCATTAGAGCTAAATAATGAGAAATATGGATTTTTTCTCCCTCTCCCTCTCCCTCTGTCTTCCTATGTCGCCCTCTCCCGCTCGCTCAGTGGTGCTCTCTTTGTCTCTGGCAATCGCACCCTCGCTAACTTGATTTTGCCATTCGTCGGCATCGACTGTGACGTCAATTTTAAGGCTCAATGTATTGTGCTTCTAGTTGGACATGAAGAATTTCGCAAAGGAAAAGGCTGCCGCCGACGCCGCAGCCATCAAAAGAGGCGAAAAGCCCAAACGAGTTGCGATGACAAAAATTGGAAAAATGATGCGCGGGAAGGACACACAGTGCAAAAAACCATTGAACGCGGCACTTTGATCTCGGATCACCGTCAGTGCTGTGTCGGCTTGGGACCCAACAGCAGCGTTCGGGGAGCCAACAAAATTGAGTTCGGCATCGGCAAAAAAAAAATCCAAAACAAAACGTCGAACGAAAATATTAAAGGCACTGACATCAACATCAGCATCAACATTCGTATCAGTGTATAAGGCGGCTCACATAGTAGAGCAGCGAATTTTCTCCATTGCTACGTATCAATCGCCTCAATAACAATAACAACAATAGAAAGGCGAAGTAAAGAGTAACGAAAAATGAGAGAACAAAAAAAAAACAATGGGCATAGCAAGTGCAATGACAACTTGAAAGCTGGAAGGAATGTCTTAAATGCTTTGAGAATCTGTCCGTACTCAAGTACCCGATTGTAGGTTGCCCGGACCGAACGACTATTGCCCACTGCACTGCGGTGGATGATGGCAGCTGTAAGGGGTACCTTTTTTATATTATTCTTTCCTTCTTATACTAAAAATGAATGCCTGTAGCTTTTCCTTCAATCAAAATTCTAATAAGCAACAATTTCTTAGCCACCTCAAATGTTCTTGCATCCATAAAAAGAAGTTCACACGCAACTTTCGCACAATCGAAAAGCAAGAGGGAGAGGGAGAGGAGAACCAATCAAGGGTGTTATAATCTGGCGAGCCTGAAAATACAATACCCGAAACAGATAAATCGCAGCCCTTGCTAATAAATCGGCACAATTCGAAATTTTTTTAATCAATTTTTTTATGTTCGATTGCATTTTTCGGTAAGAAACCCAACACCTAGAAAATTAACGTTTATATTGACTCATGCAGCAGTCGATTGAGAGTGATATAAGTTTAGAAAAAATATTATTTCTCGTTAGTTTTAAGAGAGATTTAATGATTTTCGAGAAATGCGAAATTTTGAATTGTGCCGATTTAGTTGTAAGGGTGCGAAATGACTAGCTACACCCAGAGAAAAAACCACATAAATAAAATCAATAAAAACCACATTGATTCAATGTGAAATGTTAACGAAAGTCTAGTAACGTAGAACAATTTTTATTCAATATGGAAGACCATTGAATTAAGGTGGCGCAATATCGACGCTTCGAATATACCCTGTAGAAAGCTGTTAAGCAATTTGCCTAAAAGAACTAGTACTTTTACCAGTACTAAAAGAACAAGTGCAATGTTTGGGTAAGTTTGCACCATAACTATACTAGTGATCAGTGGAATAATTGCATTCATTCATTGAGGCGTTATAAATTGATAATAAATACACAACCGAATGGTTTTATTTTATTATAAATATTTATTTCCATTTTGTACTGAAAAAAAAAATCCACGATTCTGTAAAATTTTTCCCGTAAACATCACTAGTATTTAACTGGTGCAAATTTACCCAATTGGATCGAAAAGTACTAAAAAAATTCTGGTGCATACTGTACTAGTGCTTTCCTGTACAGATGTTATACTGATTTTCGACAGAATTTTATATAAACAGGGGTATAGAAAAGAACTACTACTGGTGGCTTTTGCACTAGTAAAGTACTAGTACGACAATAGTTCCAATTCCTACAGGGTAGGTAGGTAGGTAGGTTGAAGTGGCTGCCACTTAAGCCGTTAATCGGCCCATTGTGATACCACGGGGGTGTTTTTTTGTGTTTGTGTGAGTGTATGTCTTTTTATGTAGTGTGCTCCTAACATGCGATTTTTGAAAAACCAGTGCTAGGCTTGGAACATTACACTCCGTTTCGCCTTTGCCGGGAATCGAACCTCGGACCCTGGGATCAAGAGCATAGCACGCATCCCCTACGCTATCCCAGAGCCACCCTACAGGGTAGAAACCATATTAAAATGATATTTTTCGGCATTGAATTAATGTTAGATTGTACTTAATTGTGATATGAATTCTTGTAAAAAACCAGGTCGGTGGGTTCGATCCCTGCTCCAGCGAGCCTCGATTTTTTATTTTTATTTTATTTTTTTTTTTTTTTTTTTTTGGGAAAAGTAGATAATCTAACATTTATATTATTTGAAAAACTGAGAAAAGATTTTACCAAAATTTTATGCTTAAAAAATTAAAAAAAAAGAATCTATAGGAATTTCTTGAAAGAGCTTGTGCGTGACGTTTTGGAAGGCCCGACGAAAGCTCCTTTTTTATTGGTTCGCGTCCAACTTAGTTTCTCTGCTCCCCGCATTTTTTCACTAAAATTTACTTGCCGGTTTTATTCTCCATTTTTCCACAAATTCTTTGGCCTGCGCGGCAGGGTTCGAACTAGGACCTTCCAGATTACAAGTCTAGCACACATCAACTTGGCCATCGCGAGATCTGATTTGAGTGCCCAACAACTGCTTAATAAGGGGATCTTATCGATTTAATGGGGTCATATTTTTCTGTGTGAAGAGTTTCCATATTAATAACGTTTCTTATTGATTCAATAGGGAGCAACGTAAATTTCAACGCAATTCACGAATTAATATGAAAACAAACTCAAATCAATATGGTTTAACTTCAAGTCAATGTAACTTTAACATACTCCACGAAATATATGGAGACTACATTAAATCAAAGTTGAAAATTGTTATTTTAATATGTTTCGATATTATTTTTCTTCTATATTGAAACATATTGAATTAATATGGCTCGGATTTGATTTTAAGTTGCAGTTTTTCCCTCAGTGTATACTTAAATACAATTTGAATATTGTTTCAGAACAGGCCCTAAGACCCACGACCATTAAGACCAACCAATCTGGAGATTTTCAAAGACCACAAAGGAACTTCATGTGCACGAATTTTTTCAATTACTCTTTGTACACCGCCTTCTTGCCGCGCCCACCTTTCATAGAACCGAAAGATCGAATTGTCATTGAAATAACTAGCGAAATTCAGATTCCTTAGCGGTTCTTGCAGTGTTATGTAGCAGACCCTAGTGTTGCAGGCCCATTCTCGAGCTTGAGCATTAACTCATGTCTGAGCAAAAACGCATACCGATAGCTCAACTCCACTGCCATAAGAAAACTGTTAACGAAAAAACATGGATATGGCTAAATCGAATCTCCTCATCGCCCTGATCATTTCCATACACATTTCGTATGGTCTATCTCGAATGGACCTGGCTGTTACGCACGTGCGCACAAACGCAATATACCCACGACACAGAGAGTGCCGGACTGGAGCGAAGGACAAATGCAACACGCTGCGAATATTCTCTTCCTCTTTCAATTGTGTGTCGATATTGCCCAGGTGAGGCTGTTTTTTTTTTCAGACGAAATCGCAGCTCATAACTTAGGAATTCTGTGTTGAAAAGTCACTTCACCGTCATAAATTACACTTAAATTCAAAAGGCACAGTGGAGAGTTAAGACGCGGACACTTGCTCACACGTTCGGGTATATGCAAATAACGCGAAGTGGGAACTTGTTGCAGCAAGTGCTTTCCCGGATCATGACAGGCACACACACCCGCGCCACAAGTCGGGCCAAATGCCGATGACGATGCCGATGCCGAAGTCGATGTCAATGTTGGAGTACAAATCGCCGTTGATGAAGTCGATGATGATGATGATAACGATAATGATGATTAACGTTACTGGGCATAAAAAGTATTATGGGAATTTCGGAAACACAACGTATTCCAATGGACGAGGATTTTACCCTGACTTGTAGGTGTAAAAGTCCCGAGGACGGTGCAATGACATTTTTCTTCTCTTATTCCATTAGTCCTTAATCTTTACCCTATAGCGCACATACAATAGGCATCCATCGACTTACCGATGGCATTGGTAATCGTCGAAGTTTCTGCATTGAAATTCGCCTTTCGCAATATTTTTCTAGTTAATCATATTATGATGAAAAGCTCCATCGGATTGGTAAGGACTCATGGGCCAAAGCAAAGCGATAAATTGCCAATTGAAAAGTCCATCATCAATGTTCAGTGTGCATCATCGTCTTATTGGATAATCACAGCGGGACGTTACGAGCTGAAAGGAAGATAGCAAAAAGGAAAAGGAATAGCAAAAAGCAAACAACTAACACTTGTTTCAATCGAACGATTGATTAAAAATAGCCAAATTAAATGAAAGAACAAAAAAAAAATAAAAATAAAAAAAAATAATAATAATAATGAAAATGGAGAAATTGTGGAAAGCGAAAATTTCAGTTTTCCTAAGCCAGCGATTTCCTATTCCTGGGTACTGGCGGCGCAATTCTCTCTTGAGGACAATTGATCCTAAGCATCGTCCTAGCCAATATACATACATACATACATAGAAGTAACCCAGCCGGACTTTTTCGCATAAAGGAAAAATTCATTAATGTTTTCACCGATGATGTCAAGGGGAAAGTTAGAGTACTTCTAAATTCTAATGACATTGTCATCGAGAAAAGGTGTTATTCATCGCAATTCCAATGACATAGTCCGTGTTTCATTTTCATTTCGTATCACTCCCGAACGATGACATTTTCTTGCGAAACAGGAGGTATCCACTCCAATTTCGATGACCAACTGGTGACATGTCCTCTCATGACGGCCAATGCCGTTTGTGTGTAAATTTCATTAGAAAGTTGGTGTAGAAACAGGAGGAGTCGCGGCTCTTATGTCATGCTGAAATCATTGATGGTTTCACCGGGACTTTTCCTGCTGGGAAGTGGCGGACAGCGCGATGGGCGAGTGATTTATTTTACTTTCATATTTTCTGCGCTGAGCCATTATCTACAATCCGCTTGATCAGTTATTTTAAATAGTTATATCTGAATGCTCCTGCTGCCCGAAGGACAAATCGAGTTGAACAAGCGCTTAACCTTTTGAACCGCAACGTGTTTCCATCCACAATGGATTGGGCTGGCGAGTGGAGAATAAAACAAATGGCAATGCAGAAAGTCACAACACGTGTTGCTAGCTGGCTTGCCTTGTTGCAACATGCTGCAATTCGTTGCAACCGATAATTTGACTATTGATGGCAGAAATGTCGGCAATGGCATTGTGTTGCCATTCTAACGAGCCGTACGTGTGCCGATTCCATGGAAATCTGGCATTGCCAGTCTTCGGATCTTGCAGTCGAACATTGCATCGCGCTATAAATTACACAAAATTCTTTGTCACATCAAGCACGGTGTGTGTGTGTGTGTGCGAGTGTGTGCGCGAGTGTATGTGTTCGCGGTAGTTTTTGGAATGTGACTACCTTTTACATACTAAAATGTGCATCATTTGGAGCGCTAAATTTCTATTGCTCATTGGTAGAAGTCCTATCCTACTTACTTTCTCTTTTTAGAATGTCATTATTCCATTTCTGATAATATATGTACCTTAAAAGGTCCTTTATAAGACTGATAAGTATCGAGTAACCGGCATTTTCGTTACTTCTGAATAATGAATAAAGCTTTTCGAAGTCGTTTTGCTAAATCAATGGCCAAAATGTTCATATAACCACCATTCTTCGCACTATCAACTCTTGAATAAAAATTGACCCCTGTTGGGCGCCTACTTGAATGTTTAAAAAAAATAAAACCTTTAACGAGGGGAAAAATTAGCTGTTATCTGGTATCGATATATTCATCAAAGGAATTGTGTTCGATTGCGAGAAACCAAAACTCCTCCGACATGTGACAACGCTGACAGAGTGTGCAACAACAAGAACAAACACATTCAGGACATCACTTCATCAATATGTCAAAAAAAAAAAAAATAAATATATAAATTAAAAAAAAAAAAATTAAAAATAAAGACGATGGATTGCGTAGGCACAAGTGAGAAGCTTGCTATGGCTATGGCCATAAATCAATGTTTGTGGGACACGGCGAGCGACCTAATCGAATGTTATGTTGGGGATTTGGATGTCTTGTCCCAACGCTTAAGCTTTTGCGCTTCGACCATTGACAGTAGAAAGGAAAGTGATTTAATGCGTTGGAGGCGTATGCAAGCAAGATTCATTTGGGAGGCATCAATATGCACACTAACGAGCTCATTAAGGAAGCAAAACGCAGGCATCAAACCTGTTCGAAGCAGGCAAATGGAGTCATTTGGCCTTTCCTTAACCTTTCCATAAAAGAAAATCTTTGTTTTTATTATTATTGTCTTTTTTTTTTTTTTTTTTACCTGAGCCATTGCGTACGGAATGGAGGAAATGTCTAAAATGTCTTTGATTTTAATGCAACTTTTTGCATACACAAACGAAAAAAAAAACTACAAAAAAAGAAGAAGACGAAGTACCAAATTAATCTTAGCAACATCAATGGAACTAAGCTTAGTGGCATGTTGCAAACCTGTTTCGGTGTGATTTGCAATCGTTTTATAGCTTCAAATTTTTAAGCTCAAAGGTAATGTGAGTTGTTTTTGCTTCGAATTGTTGTAAAGAGCTTTCGACACAAATGAAACTCTGTCAAGAAAAAAGAAAAACCACAGAACAACAGAACAACAATACTTTTGGGAAAATTGTTGCAATCACTTGTTGCGGCAGTCGATTCGAGATTGCGCTTCGGCTTCCTTCGAATCCCGGTTAAAAATGATTCCGTCGTCGAATTATCGATCGGACTAGCCTACATACATACATACATATATCGACGATGCATGATGCATTAGACATCGATTGATGGCAGATCTATTTGGGCGCCATGTAAGCCCCTCTCGCAGGCATGCTCGTTGTATGGCGGCTTACGCGGCTCTTTGGCGGAGTCGGAGTTTCAGTTTGAGTTTGAGTTTGAGTCTAGCATGCCGACAAATTTCATTAATATTAATTAGAAGTGCGCGATTTTTTGCGGGTCGCGATCTGGCGATCTGGCGATCTGGCAGCCTGGCGATCTGGGATTCCTGATGACATCGATCGGGCGATTTTTATTCTGTTTTTTTTTTTTGCATTGCATTTCCTATGTATCTGCTCGACGTGAATTATCTGTGTCAGTACACAAAACGTACGCTGGCAAGTAGCAATTACACGAATGTGACAAGAATTTTAAATGATCGCGTACAGCACGAGGAGCGGTGCGGAGCGGGTGAGCGATCGATCGCGCGCGACAAATGATCAGCACTGCATTTAAGTTGCAATGACGTCGCGGCAAATCGCATTGAACGAAATAATGCGCTGGGATGTCGCGGTAAGGTGAGGTGAGGTAGCGTGGGGTTGGGGCTTTCTCTTCTTCTTTCTGCATTTGTTTTACACGCATTCATTGATTTGTTTAAGTATTTTCTTTGTTTTTGTGCGCATGCGCGCGACCATCCGACGATCGTTTACCGCTCACCGCTCGCCGTATACCGTATACCGCATGCCGTGTGCTCGGCACTGTAAGCTGTGGCAGTTGTCATTTCCATTTAGTTGTTAGCGTTTGCCGCTTGTTGTTCAATTGTTGTTCACCATTTACCATTCACCGTTAAGCGTTAGCGCTGAGCGCTGAGCCTTGTTCGCTGAACGCTCACCAATCGCTGATCATCGAAATCGATTATGCAGTCTGTTGAAAGGAGTATGACTCCATTGCATACAGATAATATCCGAAGCATCAGGTGTAGCCGCACATTATTGATGCGAGACGCTTTGCCGCTGATCGCACGGATGCTGACGATCTCATCCGTTTTGCCATGCGCCCGACGTACGCGGCTTGTTTATCGATAATTTGTCATTTCTTATCAAACGAATGCGAAATGATGACATGGCGCTCGCTGTGATTACCGTTGGTGGTCATCGATGGCCTTTGCGGTCGGCCCGTTTACAGTTACCTAAACGAATCGGCCGAACGAAATAATTGCCTCCGCCTCAGCCAAGAATCGGCATATCTTGCAGATTTGGCACGCAAGCGTTTAATTAAAAAAAAAAACAAGGAAGGGTATTATAATATTTAAAATCAATATTTAAAATTGATATTTAAAATTAATATTTAAAATTAAATATTTAAAATTAATATTTAAATTAAATATTTAAAATAATATTTAAAATTAATATTTAAAATTAATATTTAAAATTTAATATTTAAAATTAATATTTAAAAATATTAAAATTAATATTTAAAATTAAATATTTTAAAATTAATATTTAAAATTAATATTTAAAATTAATATTTAAAATTAAATTTAAATTAAATTTAAAATTAATATTTAAAATTAATATTTAAAATTAATATTTAAAATTAATATTTAAAATTAATATTTAAAATTAATATTTAAAATTAATATTTAAAATTAAATTTAAAATTAATATTTAAAATTAATATTTAAAATTATATTATTTAAAATTAATATTTAAAATTAATATTTAAAATTAATATTTAAAATTAATATTTAAAATTAATATTTAAATTATATTAAAATTAATAATATTTAAAATTAATATTTAAAATTAAATATTTAAAATTAATAATTATTTAAAATTAATATTTAAAATTAATATTTAAAATTAATATTTAAAATTAATATTTAAAATTAAATATTTAAAATTAATATTTAAAATAAATATTTAAAATTAATATTTAAAATTAATATTTAAAAAAAATATTTAAAATTAATTTTAAATTAATATTTAAAATTAATATTTAAAATTAATATTTAAAATTAATATTTAAAATTAATATTTAAAATTAATATTTAAATTAAATATTATAAAATTAATATTTAAAATTAATATTTAAAATTAATATTTAAAATTAATATTTAAAATTAATATTTAAAATTAATATTTAAAATTAATATTTAAAATTAAAAATTATTTAAATTAATATTTAAAATAAATATTTAAAATTAAATTTTAAATTAATATTTAAAATAAATATTTAAAATTAATATTTAAAATTAATATTTAAAATTAACATTTAAAATTAATATTTAAAATTAATATTTAAAATTAATATTTAAAATTAATATTTAAATTAATATTTAAAATTAATATTTAAAATTATGACTTATTTAAAATTAATATTTAAAATTATTATCTAAAATTAATTTTTAAAAATAATATTTAAAATTCATATTTAAAATTAGAATATAAAATTAATAAGTATTTAAAATTAATATTTAAAATAAATATTTCAATTTAATATTTAAAATAAATTTTTAAAATTAATATTTAAAATGAATTCTTATTTAAAATTAATATTTAAAATTAAAGTAAAGAAGTTTACATCGGCTAAGCCGATTGCACACATACCTTTTCCTCAGCCTAAAATATGTTGAAACATTAATCTAACAAAAATTCCTGCCGTTTTCGTTGTTCTAGCTACACCTTATCTGTGCTTCGATTTAGCTCCACAAACTCGAAATTATTTTTAAGTACAAATTTTTTGCGAATGGTGGGCATGGTCAAATTTTAACCGTTAGAGGACATTTTGTCTAGCTGCGAAATACTCAATTCAAAATAGTGAAAATAAAATTTTTGCGAATTTCGCGAAATGTGGTCATTGTCAAAATTTAACCATAAGTGACGACTTTATTTGGCGGCAAAATACACAATCAGAAGAAGCAAAAAAAAAAATCATTTTTGTATACAAATATGAGAATAAGAGAAAGGGTGTTTTTTTCTAATGTGTAGGATGATAAATAAAGCGATGTCACAATTTCTTTTTTTCAGCGAAAGCTTAAGTCTACATAATAGCTATACACACACCAAATTTCATTAAGCTGGGATGTATAGTAAAAAAGTTATCCACGAAAAACGTTAAAAATCGTGATTTTTGAAAATTCTGAACCACTTCCCACGACCCAAGAAGGGACTACGAAAAAAAATTGTATGCAGTTTTTCGGACATTTACCTGGTTCAAGTCCATGCCAAATTTCAATACGATATCTTTCATGGCTTAGGAGTAAATTACGAAGAACTAAAGTGTGACCAACAGACAACGGACAGACAGACAGACAGACACGGCTAGATCGACTCCTCTTGTCACCCTGATCAAGAAATATATATATATATGTCTATATCTATCGCGACTCCTTTGGTATGTTACATACTCCGAGCCAAACTTAATATACCCTTTCCTTCGGAAAAGGTATAAAAAATAATAATAATATATAATAATATATATAATAATAATAATAAAAAGAATAGACCAGAAGCATTTGAAATAAATAGACTCCAAAGCAATAGGTGGACCATTGAGATTGTCTTTCATTTTTTCATTGTTGTCCTTAAAAGCGATGCGAAACGCTCGAGTGTCCGGATTACCCTTTCACCGCATTGTATTCGACTTCTTTAAAAGGCAAATGAACAGAGTGAACGAGCCGCACGCCGCATGCCGAATGTCCACTACAAATTTGGCTTCGAACCTAGAAGTGGTCTTTTGGGTTCGCCTGCACGTTTCCATTTTGGGCCCGAGACTCATGCACGCGAATCACCTGCAAGAAGCGCCCATTCCAATTGGAAATAAGGCTGCAGCCGTAAGTCGAGAGTGGAACACGTCAGCTCGGTGGTCCCAGCGACGATTGCCTTGCGACTCGGCTATGTGCAAAGTACGAATTGATTTTGACCTTTTGTGGACGATTGGCTAATAGTCGGAAAGGCCAAAGTGACTGTTGAATGGAAATTTCAAATGCATTTGTCCTCGTTTTTTCTTTTTTGTTTTATTCTCAAACACCCACGTGCGCACTCTTGGGCCCTGGTCACTTAAGTTATTGGGAATGCATCTGCATAATTGGAGGGAAATGTTGTCAAACAGGAACAGGTACCACTTGAATATGAATGAATTGGGTCCATTGGCCCCTGCAAAGAATTCGGAGTAGAAGAGGGGATTTGTTCAGTGGTCACGACAAACAAAGATTAGAGAAGTTTTATATGCGGTTAAACTGAAACTTTTTGGAAAACAGCGCAGGGCGCTAATGAGGTTTCCATAGGTCCTTATTTGGATCTTCGGTCTTGGCGTCAGCTTCTCGATACCGCCTTGCTAATCTAGTCATGATTTGAGTTGCCCGCAAAAGTCAGAACAGACGTTAAAAACCTGGCCTTTTTGAATCAAGGTTGATTCTGGACTCATTTTTTTTTTTTATGATTGCGCGGGACAAAGAGGTTTTAATCACACGTTCCTCTCAGCTCAAACGTGATCAGTTCCCGTTTAGTTACGCTCGAAAATTACAGTTGCCGATTCTCTTATTGCAAGGAGAAAATATCGAATATAATGCTGATGTAGGCCTTTTTTAGGAGGTTTTTTTTGTTTTGGTTCCTCAAGTGGCTATTCTTACATCATGCGGTTCGATTCTTCTCTTTTTTCCCTTCTCTACTTTATCGATTTGGCAATAAATCGCGTCAAGTCATTCAAAAGGTTGCATCATATACAACTGAAGAAATTCCTTCTTGGTCGGCTTCTAATTTTTGCTCAAACCTCGAAAGCTTCATAAATCCTCATGAAGCATTCCGTTGTTTGCGAATCGGAAATAAATTTCTCAATTTGTTATTATGCATTTTAAGTACACAAGTACTTAGTTTTCGAATTTTTTTTCTCCTTATCTTTCGATTGAAAAGTTAATATATAGACTTGAATCAATGTAGCCGTGAATATGTTATGTATCTGCGGAGTCCCAAATTGAGACAGCAGCCCAGTCCCGAATCGGACTTCCCAATGCGATGTGCTGAAGCCGAAGCGCAAGAGCACATTTGAATGGACCTGAATGGCCAGAACGATGCGCTTTGGCAAATTGGTAATAATTTTTCAGTCTTATCCATAAACATTGCCCGAACATTGTCCGCTGACATTAAGAAACTAATAAGACTTGGAACGATCGTGCATTTATCCATCTTCATGGGTAGTGGTGATCTGTGCTGCTGCTCAATCGCTTCCGATACTCGAAGCGGCGTTCGATGCTTTCCGTGGGCAATCAATTTAGGCTTATGCCGACTGTGAAAGGATTTTATTTTATTGCTTTTTTTCTCTCTCTCTCTCTCTCTCTCTTTTGTTTGTCATTTCTAATTTTATTGAATATTGCTGTTAATACAATTGTGAATAGGTACCTACTGAAAAAAAAAGAATTGCAAAACATGAAAAGAAAAAAGAATTGCAAGTAAAACAAGTAAGGGTGTTATAGTCAGGCGAGCCTGACAATAAAATACCCGACACAGACACACATGTTTAAATAATTTTTGAACAACGCCCAAAAAACAGGACCACTAAGTAAGAATATTCAAGAGGTTTTTTTGTTAAATTTCTTTATGAAAACCGCCCTTTGCCACGCCCACTTTTCCATTTTTTTTTTTTTTTGCAATTCTAATCGGAGGCTTAAATATACACTCAAATTCTAAGTTTCATTGAAATATTTTGAGGCAGTTTTGGGATTTTTGTGACAGACCCTAGTACTGGAGGTACCCTTAATAATGGACCGACCAAGGAAATTTTTTGGGAGGATGTTTATGGCTACAAAGGAAGCATAAGTGCCAAATTTCGTTCAAGTCCCATTTGAGTTTCGGGTGTAGGGGACAATTTTCGAAAAACGCCCTTCTGCCACGCCCACTTTAAAATTTTTTGGAAATCATATTACTTGCCTTGAAACATGTTCAAATATTAATTTTCATCAAAATATATTGAAAAACTTCGATTTTAGAGCAGTTTTTGTGATTTTCGTAACAGACCCTAGTACTGGAGGTACCCCTAAAAATGGTCCGATCTGGTCCATTCTCGAACTTGTTCTTACTCATGTCCCCGTGAGCACGCATACCAAATTTTGTCAAGATAGCTCAACTCCTTCGATAAGAAAACTGTATACAACAGACAGACAGACAGACAGACGGACAGACAGACGGACATGTCTAAATCGAATCTCCTAGTGACGCTGATCATTTCTATATTTATTTTGTATGGTCTATCTCGACTGGTTCTGGGTGTTACACACAACCAACAAACGCAATATACCCTCGACACAGAGTGTGTCGGATATAAAAACCCTTTGGGTGCATTTCTACGTTTGTTTTCGAAGATAATGAGAAAAAGAGAGAGAGAGAGAGAGTAAGAGGCGAGGTAGGAGAAGAAAAAATAAATTCTTGACAAAAAGATCGAAAGATCTATTGATGATTGGCTGTGTAAAGCTGAAGAAACAATCGATAGCACTATCAATGCTATGGATGGTTTCAAACTATCGAAAACATCGATGGTCTTTTGGAGACTATCGATAGTTTTGATTCATGGACATTATTTACTTTTGCATTGGAAAGGTGGTGCTGGCGGTGACAGAGGGCTTTCTTCTTTTCGAAACGGACAGATTCGTAAAAATTCCCTTATTTAGATTAGGGCGAGAGACGCTCGAAAATTCATCTTTCGATTATCCAAATTTTCTATAGTAAAAATTATCGATTGCCGAAACGATCGATTCTAGAAACGATCAATTATCGAAACTATCGATTTTTGAACTTTTCGATTATTTAATCAATCGATTGAAAAAATCGATAATTTATCCAATCGATTATTGAAGTTATCGAATAGTAAGCCTATCGATTATTGAAGCTATCGATTATTGAACTTAGCAATTATCGAAACTATCGATAGCTATCCAGATGTATCAAATCCATAAATTAGAGAAACTTAGACGTCTTCTTGATACATCATGTCGTGAAATGTCTTCAGAAATTCTGCGAGTCTAATGTGTCCCATTTAACAATCCAAATGAGAATTATAGGCGTCATGCTAAACTGCGTACAATATGGATAGAAAGTATGGAAAACTGAGTAAAAAAGGCTTTAATATTCTGCAACATGCATATAACCAAGTGATATAAATTGAGGAGGGATACTTATGCACAATATTTTATTAAATTATTATAGGACCACCATTAATTTTTAAATTTAAAATTTTCAAATGGCGGATATTTAAATGTTAAACAGCGCAAACATGATTGATTGAAATCACTAGCAATTTTCCAATCAAATTAGTTGAAATTTTAAAATATATCTTTCGATAGTAATACCTATCGATACTATCGATGGTTCAGACTATCGACTATCGATGGTCGCAACTATCGATAGTTCTCCAGCTCTATTGCGGTGCTAAGCATATTTCAAATTATTTTGAAAAAATATTCGAGCTTAACCGCTTTGCCCCTCCGCCTAGGGCGGACACGTCGCCACTTGTGACTCATCAGAGCCTTTGGATTGCATAAATGTGTTTCAAAATTCAAAAAAGTAATTGATGAAACATTGCATAACATTTCTGATAATTATACGCACTAGTTGTGAAACTAACAGCATTTTATGAAATGTTAATCTTCATTTGGGAAATTTCTCCCAATTTTTGACTTATATATATATTGACATTATATGATAAAAAGATAAAAAGATCTATTGATGATTGCGGTGCTAAAAAAAATTAAATAAAGTACTTCAAGAGGTTATATCTCCTCCCATGATGAATTTTTGGCTTTGGAAAAATCGAATTATATCTTGACATCTATCCCGCTCCATGATAAAGAACTACGTATCTACGTCACTGTTTTCTGCTCTAACCATTAAACTGAGACATAAACATAAAGTCTCGTCTGCAGTTGCAGAGTTGAAAAATCCATATTCCAGTTGAAAGCCCCGAAAACTTCATGGGCTTAAAAATTAGGTAATGCAACAACTGAAACAATCCCCTGTTCATAACTTTTCTCTGTCGCCGTAGTTAATAGGGGGCCTTTGACCGACCCACCCCTACAGTTTTATAAGTAAAAGCAAAAATTAAATAACATGAAGACAGAAAAGCCCTCATTAATTCGGAATACTTATTCGATTTACGTTCGCTGGCTTCCCCAAATGCCCCCACATTAAATTACGAATCGAATGTTTCCCCATTG
This sequence comes from Chlorops oryzae, assembly GCA_020466095.1. Classification (NCBI taxonomy): domain Eukaryota; kingdom Metazoa; phylum Arthropoda; class Insecta; order Diptera; family Chloropidae; genus Chlorops; species Chlorops oryzae. The sequence goes on along the minus strand of CM035806.1, from coordinate 151,646,836 downwards.
CCCTGATGAGTAATAATGAAAGCACTTCACACGACGCCCCATACATATGCATGGGTACAATCCCAGCAGAATATTATGTCGGCGGTGAACAAGAGCGGACGCCTCGATGAAATGCTCCGCATGACAGTGTCAGGAGGTGAGAGTGAAAAAGTCATGACCGATTGTCATTTCCATTTTGAACTCGTCTTGCTTGAATCTCATTATCTGCTTAAATTAAATAGGGTTTTAGCGTCAGCAGAGCATTTGCGAGCTGAAGCGTATGGCTTCGAAATACACGAAAAACCCCGAAGAGAGATCCTCTCTCACGAAACTCGAGTTTCCTGCACTCAAGAGAGAGAAAGAGAGAGAGAGAGAGAGAGAGAGAGAGAGAAGAGAGAGAGAGAGAGAGAGAAGAGAGAAGAGAGAGAGAGAGAGAGAGAGAGAGGAGAGAGAGAGAGAGAGGAGAGAGAGAGAGAGAGAGGAGAGAGAGAGAGAGAGAGAGAGAGAGAGAGAGAGGAGAGAGAGAGAGAGAGAGAGAGAGAGAGAGAGAGAGAGAGAGAGAGAGAGAGAGAGAGTTAGAGAGAGAGAGAGAGAGAGAGAGAAGAGAGAGAGAGAGAGAGAGAGAGAGAGAGAGAGAGAAGAGAGAGAAAGAGAGAGAGAGAGAAGAGAGAGAAGAGAGAAAGAGAGAAGAGAGAGAAAGAGAGAAGAGAGAAAGAGAGAGAAAGAGAGAGAAAGAGAGAGAGGGAGAAAGAGAGAGTGGGAGAAAGGGGAGAGAGTTGTCAAACGAATTCTAAAAATAGAAATTGAGAGAGAAAAGAGCACGTCCAGCTCTCAAATACTTTTGTCGCTCTAGCGGACTTTCTCGCTCCGCGCCGATGACTTCGTCCGGTGTGATGCGCAGTGCCATTTGTGTAGAAATATCACCGCGCGACTCCTTTACAAAGGGAGTCGGGGCGGCTCCTCCTTCATCCGGATGTCATTGCGGAGGTCCGCCTGACATTTTCTGCTAGGATGCAATTTGAGTTATTGCGTGTGTGTTTGCATCAGGCGCGTTCGCAGACATTTATTTTGGCGGGGACAGAGATTTATGCATGGCTTAGCAAGCTAAATATGTATTGTGAAAGTTTTTCTGTCTTTCTTATTATTTCTCACATTTCCGCGCGGGGGTTTGAAACCGAAAACAATCCGCCTACGTATGTATGTATACCTTGACACGCTCACATGCATTCATGTACATATGTTTGCATAAGTGTGTGTAGCTATGTATGTATGGATATGCTTGGCTGTCGACTCGACAACTGATTGATCGCATATGGAATGTGTCAGGTCCTACCCATAGCCTCAGTGGTCGGGAACGGTGTCCATTGCTGCCGGCGAGGTTAATCGAAAGGGTCAAAGTGGCGTTGCGTACGCTGCGGTGTTAATGTAAATATTTTAACTTAAGATTTTCACTTTATTTGTGCCTCGTCCAAATGCGCTGCGACTGAGTCGGTTCGGATCGGATCGGATCGATAGGATACGATCGGATTGGATTTGATTGGATTTGCTACGATTCGAAAGGATAGGATAGTCGAAAGTAGGCAGCCAGATTGCATGAGCGCCCTGTTTATGCACACAGTGCCAGGCTCTTCGGAGAACTAACAGTGCCGGGCGATAATTCTTTTGCGCTTTAATTTTTTTTTTTTTTTAATTTTTTGTGTAATTTAACTTTTCCGATTGTTGTTGTTTCTGTGTACAAGCAAACAAGGTTCCGTTTTGTGTTGTTGTTCTTTTTATTTGTATTTATTTGCATAAAGTGTTTATCTTTGCAGTGAGAGACCCACTCGCAATGGTATTCCGAATGCGGAGTGCCGAGTTTGATTGCCTTTCGATTTGATATGAAAAATTATTCACACGGTTGCGGTGGCCATTCGGCGGCGTCGGCATTGAATTGAGCATTCATTTACACGTGAAACGTGAAACATCGAAACGGTTCGCGTGTTAAGGGCCATTTAGAATCGCAGCGAAACAACTTGAATAGAATTTGGACACGATGAAGAGGAACCAGAGCCTGCATATAATCAGGTCTGATCAGTCTGTTTGTTTAATTGATTTGGAAAGCATTTGCGCATGATCCATAATATCCCGAGAGCATCTGTGCCCTTCTGTCTATCCGTATATGCATTTCTATTCAAAAATCGGGCGCGTATACAGAAAATTATTCCAGGAGACGTTTAAGGCATTACTTACATTAATATTTTTTAGCAACAATTTTCCGTTCGAACCCCCAAAACGACCTACGGGGTACGCTCCTATCGAAATAATGTGAAAAATGAGGAGAAAGACAAAATTGCAAAATCGACTTGTCTATGTACCTTGTACTAGAGATGCTTAAGGAAAAATTTAGAGCATATTTAAAGGGTTATTTTGAGTTGCGCTTTTGATTTTGGTAAAAAAAAAATTTCAACTTCGCACTTGCAAAACAGTATCAAGGAGCGCTCGGATACAGTAAGTGTATTCAAAGAAGTTGACCAATTATAGTTTTTCTATAGCTTAGACAACAAAAATTCAAAAAATTCTTATCAGCAAAATTCTTCTCCGTAATCTTGGGAATATGATTTTTGATTTTTTTTTTTTAAATCACAATTTTTCTTTTCATAATTATTTTTATATTTTCAATCCGAATTTTTTGAATTTGAATTATCAATTTCATAACACGGCATCCACACGTTCAATTTTTGCCTTTCAAGTTCCCATACACTCAAAAGATTTTACTAACACACTTAGAGCCTATACATGAAGATAAATATGCATAGTAAGCTAAAATCAAGCCCTACAAGAAATACGTGTCAAAAAAAATTGAAAAAAGTTACTTCGAAGTAAATACTTTGACTTTCGCTTATACATGTAGATGTCAAGTAATCAAGTGACGCAGGGTTGCATGCGATTTTATGGTTTTACTTCGCCATAGAAATGAAACATGTCCATTTTTTATGCGAAGTAAATGCCAGGACAGCTGATTGCGGCACATTTTTCAAAGTAAATACTGACACCGACTTCGAAGGTGTTAAATTTTTGCAATCATCTTTAAAGAATTAAGGGAGCGTGAATATAGTTGTCTCTCTCACACTTTATGACGTTGTAGCGAATAGGCTCCTAATGTGCAAGTAGTTACTGCATATCTCAGTATAGGCTCTTACACTTTAAGAAATTGAACGTCAACTTGACTTCAATTTTGCTTTCAAGCTCCGTTTCAATTTTACGTCCAAGTTTTTAACAGCTGATCATAGTTGCATAGCATTCTAAGTTGTTTCCTTGACGACGGCATTTTGAAAATAAAATTTCCTTTCAAATTGCGTGCAGCCTACGTCATAGCTTCAATTTTAAAGAATTTTGACAACCAGTAGCTGTGCTCAATTTGAAAGCAAATTATTGAACGTGTGACTGCAGTGTTATTCAGAAATTTTATATTTCCAATTTGTGATTTCTTTTTATTCAATTGTCAAGAGTTATGAAGTATGGAATAAATAATAATCAAAAAATCGAAAATTAAAATTTTTTTTGCCGACCCCTGAATTCAATATAAGTTGACCGAATGGGCTTAAAGCCCAAAATCCAACATTGCGAGAGACCCGATGCGAGAGCGCGAGACGAGACGCACACCAAATTTCAATACATTCAATCATATGGCTCAAGCTCCAATGTATCGCACTGTCGAGACCTCGTAGCGAGGAAAATTTTGAAAAATTAAATACTTCTCGTTGCGAGGCAATTTCGACAGGTTAATGATGTAGCTATTTTTTGAGTACTCGCTATTGGGTACTCAGTTTAAACTAATAAAACAAAAAACTGTTCACTGTTCCGTGAAAAAGAGCTTTTAAAATATTTCGCGAGCTTTGGTTCATTTTGAAAATTTTTTGTAAATTTTGAATTAAAATTTAAATTCAAGTGATAGCGTATAATTTTTATGAGTACTCGGTACTCGTTAGATTGGTACTTGGTTCAAATATTGCATTACTAGAAGCGAAATTATGCTATCATCTGCGTGACGCAAAACTCTCATTGAAGATTGAAATGCGTCACGCAAAACATTTTCGTGACGTCGCGCACTCTCGCATCGGGCTCTCGCAATATTGGATTTTGGGTTTTTCTTTCTACATGACGTGAAGTCATAACGAATTAAAGGTACAAGTCTCAAAAAAAAATTTCGATTCGTCCGATGCAATGGACGTTGTTAGCCCATTTACACGTCCACAAAATTGATGGTTATTGTAAACTCCGAACGTAAAGGCGTCGAAGTTTGAAATTTGAACATACCTATGTATCGACTGGCCACGATGAACACGGTTTATGTACATATGTATGTACCTGGGCGTGACGCGTATTAGAATCAAAGTAGTTCGAAACAAGTCGGCTGGAAAATTTCGAGCGCGTTTTTAGTTGCTTTGAACATTTTGAGCCGAAAAAATTAATAATCCCTTCGGGACCCCTTGATTGAACTCCCAGGCCGTTTCAACAAGCCTGGTTCTGGAGAAATCATTCGCTTGATTATTTATGCCGGTTGGCATTTCCGGCATTGTTCCTGCATTGTGCCCCCATCGAGCCGCGGGCGCAGAAATGTCTCGCTACGCCACTGCTTGAGCCCTTCTACTAGCATGGCTATAATATTAAAATTAATGTAATACAGTCGAACTTCCTTATAATGAAGTCGCACGGGACCAGAAAATCACTTCATTTTATAGAAATTTCATTTTACAGAAGTTATTATCACGTACACTGAAAGTGGAAAGAAAAAGCTGTGCGTTTGAAATTATTTCATAGTAGGGAGAACTTCATTGTATAGACGTTCACTATACGGAAGTTAGACTGTAATATATCGGTGGATTCCGTGGAGATATCAAGTGCGTATCTATGGGTATTTCCAAACGGACGTGACAGTTATTTTATCAATTTTAAGTCCCGAATTGAAGAATGTGGAAAATGGTAATTTTGTTTCTAAACAATTATCGTGCAGCTCTTCCGGAATTTTATACTTATGAAAATTTTTTTGCCGATCAGAAAGGCAATTAGATATGTTCGGACGTGACAAAAAGTTAACTTTTTTCTGGAAATACCCATATGGAAGAATTTCTATAATCGCTTGTCAGCTGGAAACCTTGAACTTTTTCAAGTCTATGGATGCGCGAATTCTTTTGACGCAGAACCAAGCAAATTCATTTCTGATCTGAGGAAGCGAAATTCTCTCCACACTAAAACTCAGCTCGTGCAAAACTTTGGCGTCATCTTATCAGTTTCTTATCAGAAACGAAGAAACTTGCCGTACGAGTGGGCGATTGCTTAAAATAAAAGAAAAGTAACTTCACACCTGAGTAAACAGAAACGTAAACAAATTCATAGCCTGGGTGCATAGCGTGGGAATATTCTTTCCAAGGAGCTGGTGGCAAAGGGTTTTGCATGAGCTATGTATGTATGTGCGAAAAAATGATTTCTTCCATAATACCCGAAACATGGAATTTCCATGAGAAATGCAAATACGTTTTGTTTGCTCAAGCGGACTTCGAACGGAATCAATGCGGGGTCGATCAATCTGGGCTATGGGCTATGTTTTCACTGTCAAAGAATTATTCGATTAGCAAACAATTGGGGCAATAATGATCGTTTTTCTTGGCCTGGGAACTATTTTTATTTTAATTCAGGCGCTAGCGGGTTAATGCAACCAATTCATTTCGATTCAAATAGTGAAGACACTAATCCGCTTGCCAAAATTTTATTAACAACGAAAGACGTCATATTTGAGAACGTCTAGCAACACAGAACAGCAACGTTTTATATACGCTTGCATACTTTTAGGCACTTCGAAAGTTTTCTCTATACGATAAGATATTCGTTTCTTTGGCAAATCTCTTGCTTATTCAAGCGAAGATCGAGCGAAAAAAAAATGAGAATTCCAATATTGCGACACCGCAAACTATGCAACCTTGTTATATGTTCGTCTGCTAAGCCATAGAAGTACGATACCCTGCAGTAATATGGACTGACCCATGTGTAGGCTTCGGTCAGTCCTTCATGTTACCAGTACTAGTCCCCTCATAATTCCACTTCTAATGTAATCAACTGACCTTTTTAACATGGGCCTGTCATTGGAGACGGACTAGTCCGCAAAATGGCGGTCAATTGTCGTAATTTTTTCTGGTTTTAGGATAGTCAAACAAGGAAAATAAAAATCGAATTTCTTATATATTATATATTCTCAGTTGATGAAAGTGTCATTTACAGGCTATCCTTAAACCAACCCGTTTATTACCGACCGGTAGGATTTAGACCGGTAGGATTTGGACCGGTTAAGGACCACTTGACCGGCTCACTACTGCAGGGATATACAAATGAATTATCATATACGGCCAGTAGGAAATGTCACCCTGACCGAACTGATGATGATGATATAACTCTCTTCGTGTTTTCTCTTTGTAGGTATATTCCGAAAATGTATAAAAATCTTTTTTGATTAATTTTTTTGATTAATGTATGCCTCAGCGAGGACTACCTACGCCACGTCATGCCAAGGCTCAAATGAAGCTACGTTATTTAAATTTAAATAACTAAAAGATACAAGCACATGAGCAGCACCCTTCTACTACGATGAAACTGTCACCCATGGTGTCATGCATGACAGTGTCACTGATGACTTCGTCCTGCAAGGAGATATTTGCCTGCTAGACGGTTACAACATATCCCTTAATATATGGCATTAAATGGCGTCCGCTTCATCGTAACGTTTTTCGATCACAGTTCCGTTGCCCAAGTAGATCGATCAATGTTTTTTCGCACTTAAAATTCTCAGCCCTGCCGCACTCTTAGGATCTTAAACGGACATTGTTAGACATGCGCCTTGCCACTTAACATTTTCATGGACCTATAGCCTGTATAGACTGTATGAAAAGTTTAAATAAGCTCGTCTTAGGAATGACAACGTATGCGACAAAACCAAACAACATATATCCCAGCAGGAAAACTTCTCAGTGAAACAATCAATAATTTCAGCATGACATTAGAGCCGTGACTCCTTCTGATTATACACCAATTTTCGAATGAAATTTAAACACAAGCGGCATTGGCCGTCATATCACGAATTGCTCATCGAAATTGATGTAGATCTATTCCATTGTATCGACGATACCTCCTGTTTTGCAAGACATTGTCATCGTTCGTGAGTGATACGAAATGAAAATTTAAGCACGGCTTGGTAGTTTTTTCTTTGAATTTTTGGTTTATTTTTTTTTTCTCAGTCGTTCGACAATTCCATTGGAATTGCATTGAATAACATCTCCTCTCAATGAAAATCTCATAATAATTGAGAAGTACTCAAATTTTCCCCATGATATGATGATTCTCGGTGAAAAAATTCATGAGTTTGTCCTTTATGCGAAAATTTCCGGCTGGGGATTGAGCAGTACCCCAGCGGAAAGATATCTCCTTCATGACAAAGTCACCAGTGATATCATCGATGACATATAGGTGACATTGTCATGCATGACATCTTGGAGGACATGGCATCGTGGAGGGATGCTGTTCACGTGCTTGAATCTCATTGGATATTGAAATTTAAATAAGGTTTTAGCGTCAGTTGAACGTTAGCATGAAGTGGCGTAGATGATGAGTGCTCGACTCAGAATTCGAAGATCGCGGGTTCGATCCCAGACTGAGGCGAACAAAAATTGTTAAGAATAGATTTTTAAAAAATTTCGAATTATTCAAAGAGAGTTTTCAACTGGTTTTCTATAAATTGACATTAAGAGAGGTAAGAATGCGCTGCTCTCAAATGCTTTTTTCGCCATCGCACCCCCTAGCATGACAATGTCACCGGTGAATACACTGTCCAATTCCTGTACAAATGTCATACAAAGTCTCATATGAATTGTCATGCATACCGGATCCAAAGTCACCCTGAGCTCATCGATGATGTCAACGGGACATTTGCCGCTGGGACTCCCTAATCACCTTATCACATACATATGTATTTGTTGTACTGCTTTGGCAAAACCTGGTCCTCATGGTCTTCAAGATTCGAAAAACCACTTCTATAGAACATATGTACTCTTATATATAACAGTGTTCAAAATAAACCTTCAAATCGAATTATTTTTCGGATAGCAGAATATGTTAAGAGGGGCCGGGAGGGTGCATAGTTTTTATTATTTTTACATAAAATTTATAGTAAATCACTAGTTGCACCTGCTACAGGGTAATGACAATGATACCTATGGTAGCGGTTTTCCCTCTTCCCCCGTGTGCCCCTTGCAAAAACAAAGGGAACAATTCATTATCGAAATGTCTTACAGTCTAAATCGATTCGCAGAAAATAACTTCCAAGAGGAATTGTTCTTATTACTAACTTTATTATTTCATATTACAAAAAAATATCATCGCGAATAAAACCAAAATTAAAGTAAACAAATAAAAAGTAAAAACTTTAACTTAAGAAAGCATAAACATTAACATATTTTATATATTTTCGTAGTATCATAATCATTTTGATTGCTTAAATATAATCAAAAGGCAAGAAAATACGATATTTCTCTCAATTATTCTATAAATTTCCGAAGGCTCCAGGAGGAATTCTAACTATAAAGCGAAACGGGAAGACACGAAGGAGTCGATATAAAAAAAAAATAAAAATAAAAAAATAATTCTATTACAAATGAAAAATCATAGATTTTTCACGTTTTATATAATTTTGTGGTCTTTTTTCTTTCTTTTTTTTTCAGTTCGAATGTTCGAAGTTTGAAGTTCTGTGTTCAATGTTCGATGTTTGAGGTTTGTCCTCAAATGACACCGAACGAAGAAACAAATGAAATTTGAATTTGGCGGGGAATATTCGCTTAAAAATTATATGTTTTTGCAATGAGCTATAGATCGAACTACTTATTCATTTTATATAAAACAATTTGAATTGCTCACATTGTAACGATCAATTTCTGAAATTATAAAACAAACAAAAAAACAAAAAATAAAACAAAAAAATAAAATAAAAAACAAAACAAAAAAGAGGTCCCAACACAAAGCTGCCGACGTACTATGAGGTCAGATTTTTAAATGGAATTGATCTAATGTAAGAAATCACTAAACGGACAAATAATGAACAGATAACGAGCAGTGCACCAGTGAAGGGTCACTGGGGACTAGTTAAAAATTCGCATGCGGGGACACGTTCCTGTTCCTGTCTTGAACATGCTGATAATTTTATTTAGTTGCGTGTGTCGTCTATCAAATTATGTAAAATTTTATCTAAAAATCAAAAACCAAAATAATAAACGAAAAAAGAATTAAATAAAAATTAGAATATCTAACAGCCATCGTTGACTAACACAATACTATAGAGTTTTATATTAGCACACATGTATGAATTCATGCATGCTGATAAATATGAATGCTACGCAGTTCAATATAGGGATAGGGGGGGATTCACAGGCACAACGTTCCACTTCCGCTTTCATTTACTCCATTATGATCTAAAGAGGTACTTACTGATGCATACACATGCCTACGCTGTTGCATGTGTCGGCACGTTTGTACGTACATATTGTATTGTATATCAATGTGCGTGAGTGTCTGTTTGTCTGTTTGTCTGTCCGTCTGTCCGTCTGTCTGTCTGTCTGTGTACATTTGTGTGTCAAGGACTTAAAGGATTAATTAAACAAAAAGGTACTCTTAAATGAATGTTAACGAGAAAGCCGAGGAATATACGCGTTGCGGCGACAATAGATTAGCAGCAGCAACAGGCGCAACCGTAGCCCGATTTTATTAAATAAGCTTTGTGACCCGTCTTTGTAGACGCTCGTCGTCAACATCTACATATAACTAGCTAACAAAAGCTTGACGAATGCTCGCAAAAAGGACCTAATTCGATATTAATTAAATCCGATAACAAATTATTTTATGCCTGTTTGACCGAATTCATCCTTTCCAGTTGTGAATGAGCCGCACTAAGATTAAAACCTAGCAACTTATTCAATATATGCCAATATGGATCATAATAACAGTATGATATTACGGTCGAATCCGCGTGCCTAAGCCTTATTGTGTGTGAATTCGTCATAGAATTCCAAAATGCTGACATAAGTGCCAGTAAAGAAGCCAATTAGTCCGAATATTACAAGTAGAATATCCTTCCACAATCGCCATCTGAATCGTCCGTAGCCAGGGGTTTCGCGATAAACGACCATCTCAACCGTTGCTGGAACAATTAGGCCCAATGTGCTCAGACAAACGGCACCGATGAGCGAGATGAATGGTCCCAAATTTGGCAGGGCAATTGCAATTCCTCCACAGAGAAGCTAAAAACCAAATGCCAAATGCAAGAATGTGCGGTCAAGTATAATATAATTCTCAATTGAATATCATATGATTCATATTATTACTGGGATACTTACAACAAGGAAAATACGAATTAAATAATTAGCCATAATTCTGCGATCCTCGGGAATTTTATTCCTGAGACCTCTCCAGATGATCGTCATCGGTACGTAGAATTGCAGGGTGAATGTGAAGAAAATCGCCAGGGCAATCATCAGCTTCACTAATTGAGCCATACTATATGGAAAGAAAATTCAAAAATGCACGATATGGTATTTTAGTATTTTAGTTAAACTTTTCAATTGCATGGAAGAAGATGATCATACATAGCTAGGACAATCACAAATATTTAAATTGACCCCTAAATGTATGCATGTAAACATTTGGAGTATTTAAGAACATACCCTGCAGTAATATGGACTGACCCATGTGTAGGCTTCGAACAGTCCTTCATGTTACCAGTACTAGTTCCCTCATAATTCCACTTCTAATGTAATCAACTGACTTTTTTAACATGGGCCTGTCATTGGAGATCAACTAGTCCGCAAAATGGCGTTTTTTTTTTTGGGTCAATTGTCGTAATTTTTTCTGGTTTTAGGATAGTCAAACAAGGAAAATCAAAATCCAATTTCTTATATATATTCTCAGTTGATGAAAGTGTCATTTACAGGCTACCCTTAAACCAGGGGTCGGCACGCTAGGAACAATTTTTGCGACAGCCACTCACACGTATTGCTTACGCTCTTGTCTCAGTTTGACGGGCAGCAGCCGAGCATGCAACATCGCGAGCGGGTATGCGGAAATTTATAGCTTTTTCCGTCAGTTTCAGCTCTTTTATGCTACTTCTAGCTTTTATTTTTAGCTAGTTTCAGCATTTTTTTTGTTTATTTTCGGCTATTTTTAGTAGCCGCTCTGCTCTCACTCACACAATTACATACCCATTTTGGCGACCCCTGCCTTAAACCAACCCGTTTATTAGAGACCCGCCGGCTAGCCGAATTCGATGGAGCGAGCTGCCATAGTATAACCGGTAGGATTTAGACCGGTCAAAAGCCAGTCCTTCTTAGGAAATTGACCGGCTCTTTACTGCAGGGTATAGAACTATAGCTGTAAATTCGGCCAAAAGCTATTACGTGGTACACCACACTATAGTGTGAGCTATGGCGTACTTCACCACAGTTGAACTTTTTCACCAAAACGTGGTGGCTCGCGCAAAAAATTTTTCCGAAGTTCCAGCAATAGTTCTTTATGTTTTTAAGAACGTCGTCCGACTTAATTATGTTCTTGAGAACACGCTTTCTACCACACCATCTTCAAAAGTATACATACTATTGATTTGTAAGGATAATTTAAAAGCCCACGCACCTAAGCTCCTCGGTTAAGCACTCGTAAATTCATGGGTATATATGTATGTATATTTTCAAAGATATTGGGGTCAGCTTTGAATAATTGTGGATGACCTGATCATAACACTTACATATCTTGGACGGGAAGATTTAGTGTAATGCTTCCCTCAGTCGCAGCACCGAATCTCCAGTAGCCAAAGAATCCGACCGTCGTGTACATAACGATAACGGTTCCCATTCCGATATTCAATACAGATGGACAGCCGATGAAATGTGCCGGATTCTTCATATCGTTTTCCAGTGACATGACCACACCAATACCCTCCAATGCGAAGATCACTGTTCCAAAGAATAATGGCCATTGCATGACATTCCTAATAGCCACTCTTTCTGAGACAGGTGGCAGATCGGTGAAAATATATCTGAACGTCATGATGATGCCAACAAATAATAAAACATTGGCGACCATCGAGAACGGGACAAGATATTTTAGATTCTTTATCAAACACATAAATATCAATGGAACCGTAGCGATTGCGATCCAAATTCGAACGTCCAAATCGAGACCTTCGACATAGAAGTCCACAACTTGCTTAACGTTCTTCGCGACGAAAACCAAATAGATGCAGCAACAGCCGAGCAGATCGAGCACTAGGAACGTATTCACGATGAATCTTATGAAACGTGACCAACGCTGCATTCCGGGCGGTCCATCGAGAAACGCTTGTTCGGCAACATCGGCGAAACCCATCATCGGGATCTTGCGTCGGCGGCAGAGCGTGTGCGCGCATTTAACCAATAAATGCACGCCGTATGTGCAAATTAAGCCAACGCACATTGTTGCAGCCAGACCGAACCACAAACCGGAATGCAAGAAAGCCATCGGCATAGCCAGAATACCCGAACCGAGGGAACCTTTTAGCAAATGTATAAGGGTCTCCGTGTCGCTAAAATAAAAACAGGAATATGTATTTATGAAACGGACAAACTTACATATGTGAGGTATTTGAAAATTCTTGTAGATGGATAATGTTAGCAGGGAACGAGATCAACTCTGGAATATAGACCTTTTTTTTTTATTTGTACCCATGGTAAAAAAAAACATGCTCTCTTTTTTCCCGGAAATTATAAAAGGAAGCGCAAGACTTTGTTTTTCATTAATTGATGAAATCTAAACAGCTTCCAGGTTTTGTTTTTTCCATAGAGAGGATTACTTATTTCATTTGGTTAGGGTGGTCTGGGTGAAAATTTTGCTCTACAAATTATAGGATAATAGATCTAAAATTAGATGCCTTCAAAAGAACTACCTTTTTTCCATATCGTTTCAAAAATAAACTCAAACGTATGCATGCTTGACCTTGAGAAACGTGGCGAACGCGTTCGGGAGCAAGAAAAATCCGGAGGAAACAACAACAACAACAGCTTCGTGCAGCATTTCTCGGACCGACATACCGACAAATGTTGATGTAACTGGGAGCCGCGAGAATCGCCGTGAGGCAGGGGGCATCATTGCTTTTCATGGGTACGAGATCATTTAGCAATCTCGAGACGGCAGCTCACCAATACGATACAATACGATTCACATCCGTTTGAGTTCGGATGCGCCTTCAGCAATCGATTCGATTTAACTTGATTGGATCGCATTGATTTTCTGTCGGGGTTCGAAATTGGCGAATTGACGAAAAAGTTCGTTTCTATTGAATTCCGTCTTAATTGATTTGAAGACGACAATCGGACCGGCCGCGGCGCGGCGTCCCGCACAAGAATTCGCATGACCATTGCACTGAGCGTTCGTACTCTGCCGCCCGCTTCCGAGTAGAACGAGGCAAGTTGAATGTCAAGATGCGCTCGCCTCGCCATTGCCCTCATGCAATTGCAACGGGGGTTTTTTTTTTCCTACTATTAAATTTGTTCGTTTCGTTTATTTTTAGATTCGTTTCTCTCTTTCTTTTATTTTCTCTCTCTCTCTCCTCTCTCTCTCTCTTCTCTCTGTCTCTCTCTTTCGCTCTCTCTGTGTGTCTTTTTATCTGTGTCTCTGCCCGTCTCGTTCTTTGGCCTTTTAATGCACTTTTTGGCAGAGAATTCAAGAGCAAGAACACTTTTGCGATCAAAAGCTTTGCCAAAAACCAATGAAGCGGAATATTTCCGTATTTATGAATATGTTAATGGATGATTTGAGGAAGAATAGCGGCATAAGAAGAAATCGGAATGGCTGCGATTGTCGTCAGAAGAAAGATTTTGCAATTTACTAATTTTTTTTTTTTTGTAAAATAGGAATTTATAAATAAAAGCTTGGGCAAAGTGAATCCACTTTCAAAAAATGTCGCAGGCCCTAAAATTTGGCTCTTTTAAGTATTTGAAGAGCTTCTTTCATTGTGTACATATTGGCTTGCTCACATTGCATATTGACGTTGTCGTTTTTGTCGTTCCAGAGCGACCAATTAATGAAAAGTTCAAAGCTCAAGAGATTTCTGAATAGGTATTTTTATCTAAGGAAATCCACCTTCGCATTGACCAATATAAACCATCTGAGGGGCAATCAACATAATAAATATATTTGTATAAAATCTTTTTACCAATTGTTTAGGTACTTAAAAAATTCCCCTAATATCCTTAAACCCCATTCCTGGCTAACTTTCAACAAAGCTATCAATGCCGCTGAATCGAAGCCTTCCCAGTAGTCAGTAGGTCGCCCCCGATATTTGTGACATGCCAAAGTACCAGTCCTTGATGACTAGCCATTTCACCTACCACACATGAACCTGAAACAGTAGATAGGCCTCAGTTCACATTTCCCTATTCGCTGCGTATGATTGTTTTTGCTGTTGTCTGCTTTTACTTCGCATTCTGATCGCTTGCCCGTCAAGGGTTCGATAGCTCAGTGGTTCAAACTGTGACTTGACAGCCGCGAGATTCGGGATTCAATCCTTGCTGGCTGCGAGAACTTTTCGTAAGCTTTTAACTTTTTTTATAAATTATAATTTTTTTGTTCATAGTTCAGTTATTTTGGAAGACAAACATTTTCCCCAAAAATTTTTAAGGTTTTTATTATTTTTTTTTTTTTTTTGTGGTTCATTTTCAAGTAAAAAATTTTGAAATTTTGAAAAAAATCGTTAAATACGTTTCCCAAAATCTGAGCAACGCGAAACTCAAGTGAGCATTTTGACAAAGAAATGAAATTCGTTCGTTTAACGTTATGGTTAAGGCGTTCGCCCAGCTATCTGTGGGGGTCAGCGGTTCGAGGCTCGGTAGAGACGAGAGAATTGAAAGAGAAGTAAGATGAAAAAGATTTAAAATAAAAAAATAGATAAAAAAAATATAGTAATAAAATAAATAAATAAAAAAAAAACAAAACACAAAATAAAATAAAAAAATTTTTCTCAGTCGCTGCTGCTAGGCCATTTTCCTGCCATTTCCCTTTTCGCTAGCGAAATGACTGGCTAAAGGTGGCGTATGAAAGGACGACCTGTCCCCGGCAATGAGATCGTAATGTTAAATTCGCCAGCGTCTTGGATAGAAAAGGGACCGATCCCCGACACCCAGTGACTAGTGAAATCGCTAGTGTTGTGGTGGCTCCGCTGACTGCTGGATCTGGTTTCCTAAATGCTTGCGTTTCGATTTTGCAGATACTGACTGGTCAAGGCTGTTGAGTCTTAACTTAACTTATAACACAACATTAAGAAATACGCTGATCCGGTCTGTTTAGTGCATTATACATGAGGTTAGTTACTGGAAACTTAAGGTGTAGTAAGTATTGTATTAACGTAATGAATCAATTTATTCGATCGGGTTAGTACTTTTTTGTTTCAAAAGAGTTAAAGAAATTATGTATTTGAATTGAGAATCCTGCATCAATTGAAGTTAACATGCAATAAGTCAAGATTCGATTTGTTTTATGTATTATTCATATTATGCAGTCAAGGCTAGCTGATGCCTCAAGGGTTCGTATTAGTGGCAGGGATTGTTTGACAAATTCCCGCGTACTTAAGGTATCTCGATATTTTTGTTATAGAAAAACCCAAAATTTACTTACGAGGTCGGGTGCTCCACAACACGATGGTCGAAGGGATTGTAATCTTCATCTTCGGCGCCTCCTTTTTTGCGTGACAGGACCAAGGGAAGCGTCGAACCAGCCGCTTGCTGAGCGGGAACATCTGCCGAATCTGATCGTATGAATCTATCCGAAGAGGAATACATTTCAAACATTGATGTTGCAGAGTCGGTTCTAATGTTCTTATACATGTTGAAGGACTTAAATGGTCTTTGAGAGAACAAAAAGAAAAAAAAAAAAAACAGAAAAAAACAAACAAAAAATCACACTAGGCACGCAATGGCGTCTTTCTGTTTGAGTGCATAGAGAGATCTTGAGATCTCGGTGGACTATGTGGAAAACTTTTCGTTTTCTTAATATTTGAATATAAACTTTAGACCGATTTAAGCGGGATTAAAATAATTTTTTTCGGTTTTTTTTTTTTTTTTTAATTTTATGACGTACTTTGATTGTATTGGACCCGCGTTACTGTTGCGTCCGGCACCGTTATGTTCCGTATCGTATTCGGCGGCAACTGTTCGTATTTTCTGCAAAAAGATAGCAAGAGAGTTCGGAAATTAGAGGAAGCCATTTTAAATGACATACAAAAAATGATGAATAAAATAAATTGAGATAAAAATATTTGAAGAGATGCGTTTCAATTGAGAATGCGATTCGATTCGGCTCGGCTCGGCTCGGCTCGGTGTGACTTCGAATGCAATCGTTGCCGAGACATGCAGCGATCGTGGACACACGATTTGGCGAAACGATGGCGCTTCAGTTCAATTCGGTTCAGTACAGTTCAGGAAGATCGTTTGCGTCCATCGAAATTCGAAATTCGAAATTCTGTTACGTGAATCTGCGAATTTAGAGCGCGCTCGGCTCTTTTTAAAAATTCTCATCACACTACAATCGGCTTTGTTCACCTATTTTCATGCCAATATGTAGAGCAAATACATGGTCCTCGTCCGGAACGAGAACCGAGAGGGAAATCCCTTGTCGTCTTGCCAACATCGACGACAACGAAACGCTGCCACAAACATACAATTTTTATTGCGCAAATTTCTGCAATGAAAATTCGAAATTATTCCTCAATGCAGCAACACTGATTTTTTCCGATGCAGTAACAAACAAGCTGACAAGCGTTTGAGACAGCCCTGGACTGCAGCACAGAGCAACCGATTTCATGTTCAAATTAGTCCAAAAATTACTCACTACGCAGGCACTAGGGATAGATCCAGCCCTGGTTGTGGACGAAGCAACCCTCACACGCAATTATCGATAAATTATATTTATGTGGCGAAAATCTTAGTTCTTCTCTCACATTTCCTAAATCAATAGATAATCCTGAGCGAAAAACAATAATAGCAAATGAATTTATGCCGCTTAAGCCGGCATTCAGGCACCTGAAGGATCATCTCAGAATCCCCAAAAGAAAAATCAGGTCCAGGGGAAAGAGAAAAATCTTTAAAGCTTTTTCTTGAGCAACTCGTTTTCAAGGTATGAACTAATCGAATTGCTAGGAAGCCATCTTCTCCGTGTCAAGATCATGACTATGTCCATGATCGGATGAAAAAGAAAATATTACAACAACAAGCAAGACATAGTCTAAACTTAGCCAAAGAAATAAATTGGCGAGGACCACTAATTTTGTATTGAGAGTCTCACCTGTCTCTCTCTTACCTTTCAAAAACATTCGATCTATCATGAAAAGGAGAACTTTGAGGTTTGGGTTTGATTTTAAAATGAAGAAGGAAAATTGGTGCGGACTATATTACCAATTTGGCCATATAACAATCACTGTGATTCTGTTATTTCTACAGATAAAACTACCTAGTGTAACAGGACAATGGATAATGGGTTAATCAGGTTTTGGCTTCCTTTATTAAAATGTTTGTTCGACTTCCCTCTTTCCCTCTCTTTCTCTCTTCTCTCTCTTTCCCTCTCTTTCCCTCTCTTTCCCTCTCTTTCCCTCTCTTTCCCTCTCTTTCCCTCTCTTTCCCTCTCTTTCCTCTCTTTCCTCTCTTTCCCTCTCTTTCTCTCTCTTTCCCTCTCTTTTCCTCTCTTTTCCCTCTCTTTCCCTCTCTTTCCCTCTCTTTCCCTCTCTTTCCCTCTCTTTCCCTCTCTTTCCATCTCTTTCTCTATCTTTCCCTAGCTTTCCTTCTCTTTCCCTCTCTTTCTATCTCTTTCTCTTACATGTGTTCATCCTTGCCTTCAAGCAATTGCATCATGCAAATAAATTCTAAAAACAAAATCTTATAAAATTTTACTCTTATACATAGTGGGATTCAAGCAGGTGTGCAATTTTTGCACCTTCGCAAATTTTGCGTTTGTGCAAATTTGTTTGTATGGAAAAAAAAAGTTGCGCGGCCGGGCAAATATTGCACATCGATTCATATGGGCAAATTTTGCGCCATAATATCGCACAAGTTTCGCACTCGTTCTTCGCAGGGTTGTTCATACAAAAGGGCAAAATTTCCTGGTGCAAAAATTGCACACTTCAATTTCCACAGCTGCTTGAATACCACTAATATTTAGATCACTTTCGTGTTTCTGCGTGTCATAAATACATTTTTCTGCCTTTACACTGTTATTCTATTCGTCACTCCACAGTGTACACTGTACAATGTATGGGTTAGTGATGCAGCGAACGTACTTTAATATTCGCGAATGCGGATGTGAATAGGGAGTTTTTGAATTTATACCGATTTTCAGCAAAGTTAAACCACCATATCTTTTCTGTTATTGAATCAACGATGCGATTTTTCTCAATGTATCAGTATTGGCAATTTTGGTGTTAAAGCACCGGCGTTAAGGCGTAATCTAGGGGTCCCGAAATACCGAAACCCCACGGTATTTTGTGGACCACATGCTCTGCGAAACGCTTAGTGGGGATTCCGCGGCACTACTACAAACTATTTTGTATCTGTTAAGAAAAATTCTTACTTGATCCGCTTAGCACATTTTTTGTGGAAGCAACATTTTTTTTTTGAAAATTCAATTTTACTTAACATACATACATATGTACGTCGCTATAGAAAACAGATCTCTATTAGTGCATTATAAGAAATGAAATTACTCTTTATGAGTGTGATGGTTCAGTGCGAAAACCCAGCAGTGTTTTGTAACCGATGGTAATGCAAAAAGTAATTCAAAAGTCGTACTGTTTATGCATTACAGAATCGATTATTTTAAACACGGCGATGTCCTAGCGAATGTAATGCATGCCTATTTGCATTACCAGTTGTACGAAAAGTAATCGAAAATACTTGATTTGTAATGCATTACTATTTGCATTCTCAAGTAATGCTATAGAAGTATGTACCGCTTTGCTTTGGGAGTGAACATATTCGGCTACACATTACCTTTTCGATTAACTCTCCTTGCAAATTTCTTCACTTTTTTTACTTTGCATTCCTATTTCATCGATGAAAATATGCATTACTTTGGTAATGCATTTCCTAAATAACTGCTGGGAATATTTCAAGCTTACATTTAATTGTTCGAAAGTGGAAAATGCAACCTGAATGTGTGAAAGCGGAGGGGAATATTTCTTCTCTGGAAATATTTGAAGTCCAATTGTAAAGAAGCATAGCAGCGCGCCCACTTTTTGAATTACAGTTTGGAATTTTACAAAATTTTTCAATTCTTTATTTGTAATTGGTTTTACTTTTTATACCCGACACACTCACTCTGTGTTGAGGATACCTATGTTGCGGTTCATTATTAACGGTACCTTTCGTGCTAGGGTCTTTTAAAGAAATCGCATTTTTCGAAATAATTCATTGAAATTAAGATTCTGAGCATTCATACAATGATGTAAGCTTCCGATTAAATTCGCTTAAGGGGATGGTATAGGGTATAGTTTAAAAAACAATGTTGGGTCGATTTTTTAAATATTTCTTTTCTGAGTGTACAACATTTCAAGAGTATTGTATGAAAATTACAAGGAAATCGTGCTAGGGGGATATGAAGATACGGCGTTTCGAAGCAATAGGCCCACCTGCATTTGTTCGGGGGAAAAAAAAAACTTTAAATCGGTTCTGTCGAAACCGGCTTTTTTGAAAAAAATTAAATAACCTCCATTTTTAAGCGAAAATCGTAGTTTTGACTTCAAAACACCGGGATAAAAAAAAATTATTTTTTAAAAAGGACCACGATATAACCTCGGGACATCAATTTCCTTTAAAAAAAACATTTTTATTGTTTTTCTCAGATGATCCGTTAACTCTCAATCGTGTTCAAGGCAAAACAACTTTTTTTCGAGGCGCCTCCGGAGAATCGCTGCCACCGATATACATATTTATCGATCATTTCGATGTTTTTTTTTTCCAAATATACTTTAGAAGTTAAGCTACAAGATGTATGGGGCATTTCACGTCAAGTGTACCCGCTCAAAAATCTTCATACCTGGGATTTCGATGAAACTTGGTGGAAATGTTGCGCTATGATAGTTACTATGAATTGTGCAAAAGTGAGGAGGGGTAAATATTAGACTCGGGTGCCTAGATACAGGGTGTTAAACTTTCGGTCCTTTTTGTATTCAAAAAATTCTACGTCTCGCAAATTGGGAAATGAAAAAAATGTGATAAAGGATTTTTATAGATTTTTGTCTGCTCTTTCCGAAAAAAAAATATTACAATTCCCAGAAATTATTATTGATGCACAAAAAAACGGTTTTTATTTTTATAAGCAATTTTTCGCCGAATGCGACATTTTTGATATTTTTTAAAATTAATTTTAAACGAAAGCTGAGCTTTTTTTCTATAAAATGACATCTTAAACAGGATGGGATCTCAAAACTAACAACTCAATGGAGGTGTAGAACCCAGCGCGACCCACGCGCCAAGCACGCAGAAGCCGCTATTCAGCTTTATCAACTAGAAAAGTTCAGCAGCCACAGTTTTTTGAGCGGGTACACTTGACGTGAAATGCCCCGTATATGAAATAAATACACCAACTTCATTCATGTCTCCACAAAAAAAAAAGTCATGAAAACATGCCTGATTTCCGGCTTTAAAACTATAGAATCCCGTTAAATTTGAAATGTGGGCATTTCAAATGGGCGATGTTCATAAAAGAATTGAACAGAAGTCGGTCGATGAGGCTTGTTTATTGTCTTGAAAATCTCCAGAATACCATGGACATCTTAAAAAGTGTTCGAACATACATACAATAGGAAACCGTTATCACCAGTCGGGTATTGCATTGTCATCTTCGCCTGAATACACAGGTAGCACTCTTGAGATTATTTTTTGTTCAAATTAAATTAAGGGTATTCACTTTTTAGTGCAAAATATTAATTGCTTTTCAGAATTTATTAAACTTATTAGTTTTGAATAGCGCAGGAATCCAGCTTAACTGTCCCGTTGAATCCGCATGAATAAGGATCAACAAAATTTTCCGAATGTCAAAAAACATGCGAATATTCGCGATTGCGAAATACCTCCAACGGAATACTTGTAGTTGCACACCTACTTGTCCAATCTAACGTCGCGAAAGAACAACAACTCACATTTTTTGTTTGCCGAAAAACTTTTGGCCAGGCGAAATACATATTTTCCAGATCGCAGTAGGCATTTCAATAATAGGGAAGCATTAAATTCTTCAAATTTCACGTCAAAAGAAGAGAGATCAAATAAAAAAAAAAAAAAAAAACAATGACATGAGAACGTGGCAAATTTTTTCAAATTCGCTCGCGCAAACTGAAATCTCATAATTTCGACTCCAGTCTTAGCACTTCGCAGTTTTTCTTCTTCTTTTTTTTTTTGCGATTAAGACTCGTCAAAATTGACAAATGAGAGTGTGAATTTCCTTCGGGGGAACAAAATAAGAATTTCTTCTCTTGTCATTGTTTTATGAATGATAAACAAACAAACAAAAATCGAGCCAAATTGGAGGCGTCAAGAAGAACTTTTACTATTGTGGGGAAAAATCAACATTTTTTGTGTATAAAATCGCAAGGCGGAACGAAAGAGAGCCGGCCGTCCACTAAAATCGACCTTTCGGTTACAGTTTTAGTAACTTATTTGAAATTTTCAAATTTTCGAATCGAAATGAATAAATTGAATGCGTATTATGCGAAGAAACGAGACACGATCAGAGGCACAAAAGTTCAAAGGATTAAAAGGTAAGAAACGAAATTTTCATTGTCATTTTGTTTGCTTCTTCCCGTCCTTATTCCCATTCCAATTGCAGACCTATTGGCCTAACCAGTACCTACGACCCGATAGCGCATCGTAACAAGAATCGGCAACTGAAGTATGTGTCAACAATCAGCAAAGAAATCTATTTCCATTTCTATTTCCATTTCTATTTCATTGAATCCTAACAGCGACTTTGAGGCTCTTGTAATCCTACTGAGAGGTGCACTGGGACCCGGCTTTATCGCCTTGCCCTATGCATTCAAAATTAGTGGGTATGTACCGGCAATTTTGACGCTTCTGATTTATCCATCCTTCTGTGTGTACTGCGCACATTTATTGGTGAGTGGAATTATGAAAGCGGCCAATGGGGAATAGCGATAGGATACCATCTAAATTCATTACCGTTCCATTTTCTGTTCTGTTCTGTTCTCGTTTTTTTGTTTTTCGTTTCGTTTTTCGTTTCGTTTTCGTTTTCTCAACGCAGATAAATGGAATGCACTTGCTCTGCAAGGAGTACAAATTGCCAATATTAAGCTATGCCGATGCGATGCGTCTGGCATTGAGAATCGGACCGCCAGTATTGCAACCATTTAGCAAGGCATCAGTGTAAGTATCGTAAATGGTAGACGGCGACATTCTCAACCGGGCACAACCGGTGGACGCTTGGACGTTCATTTCATTTCCGAGATTTCATTTCAGGTTCTTCATAGATATCAGCTTGGTGGCCTATCATTTTTGCGTTACCATCTCCTATGTGAGCATGATCGCAACGATGGTCCAAAATGTTGTCGATGATTACATTATCAGCCTGGACTCGAGGCTTCTAATGGTCGGTCTAATCGTATTCCTAATTCCGATCTTCACTGTAAGGACCCTTAAGAATATGGTGGCGATGTGGACGCTGGCGAATAGTCTTATTATCATCAGTTTCCTTATGATTTTCTTCTATTTAATCAGTAATTTATCGACGTTCAAACATATGGCCGCATTTCAGTCGCCATTGCGGTATGCCGAAGGGATCGGTTTTTTTCTCTTTTCATTGCAATCAATCGGAACGGTAGGGTATGATCTATGCTCTTCAAATGGACGTGTCCCACTCATCTCATTTTTCATTTTATCTTCATATATATATATATATATATGCATATATGTGCACACATATATAAATCAGTTGCTCCCGATTGAGGCGAAAATGAAGGATCCAAAAAAACTGTTAGGCTGGAAGGGCTTTGTGGTCCGGGTTCACATCGTAACCGTTTTCTTATACATTATTTTCGGTTTCTTTGGGAATTGGCGATATGGCATCGATACCGAAGACAATATCGCTATGAATGTTTCGCCGATTGATTTGTAAGTTTTATTGAATGCCATTTTTTTTTTTTTTTTCGTTTGAGAGAGATCTCATCCCAATTTCATTTAATTGCTTACTTATCAATGTAGTAACGCGCAATTGTCAAGGCTGTTCTTAGCGACGGCGCTCTACTTATCATATCCATTGCATGCGACCGTAGTCGTTCACAACGTTTGGTTTCACTGGCTATCCCGACTAATCTACGAGGAGGACAGACAGCCGCTCGAATTTATTATGCGATTAATTGTGATACTGCTCTCAGGTAAATTGCTTCAACGAAGAGACTCTCGGCCATGGTATTTACGTCATATGATCTGTATGAGGTTCGCGCTCATACATGACGTACCGTGTCGGGGCCGCTTGAAGACAAAAACAAAAAAAATTCCTTCTGTATTTGTGCTTTTCGGATTTTCTTCAATATTTTTTTTTTTTTTTTTTTCATTGCTCCACAGTGATCTTGGCAGTTGTGCTGGTCAATCTAACGGCGTTTATCCCTTTCACGGCATCATTTTGTGTCACAATGCTTGGCATCGTTTTCCCAGCGCTATTTAATATATCTTTGAGATACCATAATGGATTCGGAAAATTTAAATGGATGCTCATCAAGGATATCCTTCTAATACTACTGGGAATCGTGTTGGCCGTCGCTGGAATGGCAGCTTCTATCCGAAGTGTTTTCAATGAAATGAGTTTGATTTGATCTTGTGCTTGTGTGCTGGTGCTGGTGCTTGTGCTTGAATATGAATTGAAAAATTTCGTTCCTTTATTTATTTTGAGTGTACACGCATGCGCGAGCGTTGGTTTCTTCTTGTAGTCGATATTGTCAGGCTTTGGTGAGCAAAGCGAAATGCCTAAATAAATGAATATATTGACGTTTTCGAAGCCTAACATCTCTCAGTTGAATTCAATCAAAAAAGCTTAATATTTACCAGAAGAGATCCTATGAGCTAAGCCAAAGCCGAGTAGTCTCAGCCACCTGACTAATCACATTCTGATTAATCTACACGACGACGACCCAAAATGTGAAAACGTGAAACGTGAAACGTGAAAAAAAAAACATGAAAATGTGTAAATTATGAAAAAATGGTGGTGAACGGCAAAACTTGGAAATTTTCTCAACTTTTCACCTGTTTGTCCTTTTTCGCGAGCGAGGGTGGCTGTGGCCAAGCGCCATTGCTTCCGGTTTTCGCTGGCATTCTTTTAGTTCGAAAACTTAACTCGCCAACACAGAGACGCGATTCGTTATGATCGTGATCGTGATCGTGTATCCCGGTTATTTGATTTGTGGAAAATGTTTTCAGCTCCTGCGGCTCGGACTGCTTGGACTGCTGCGCAGGTATCGGCGGCTTTGACGAGCTCAGCTTGAAGGCTTGATTTGAAATGGCGTGAGCTGCAATCGCGAAACATTAACACACCTCGAGGATGCTATGCTACAATTCGTATCGAATCGAACGAGGAAACGTAGAGCCAGCAAAGCTTCTTTCCCGATCGCGAGAGCTAAGAACGAACGAATTCGGTCGGCGTCGCCTTGTTTTCGTCAATTTACTTATTTTTTGATTTTGATCTCAATGTTTCCATGGAAAAGTGCAAAAAAAAAAATTCAATGCTTCTCACGTTGCACACAACTTATTTCATTCTGTATTTCTTCCCTTCTTTCTCGTTTATTTATTTATTTATTTTTTTAATTTAGTTATTTAGTTATATATTAAAATATTTTTTTTTTTGAGGGCTTTTTGTTCGGCTTCTCAGTTACATTCCATAGGATTTGTTTGCTGAGCGCTGTACCAGAACTTATCCTCCCCAAAAACTGATCTTAACTGATCTCTCAACAAGCGATGATGGTGAACAGTAGCAGAAACGAAAAAACAAAAACAAAAACAAAAACAAAAAACAACAACAACCACAATAACAACAGCGTATCGAAAAGAAAGCAAATAAAACAAAAACAACGATGACAACGATAATAAAGCCACCGTCAGACAACAACAACAAGAATGGTGTTCATGACAGCGCGAGATAAATTGCATCAAAAACGGAAATTATTTTGCATAAAATTCTCATCCCCCAACTATAGACTCACGAGAGGAGCACCCCCAACCGCATCCTCCACTCCTTCACGTCTATTGGGCATTCGGCTTTGCTCTACATTGGTCTACTACGTACAATACTTTTATTCGCTTCTAGCTGCTCGTCGCTCTTCCATGCTAAGAGTCGCTAGCTCGACAACTATCGTCTTTATTGACGTACCTTTGTGGATGATGCCCAGCAGGAAAAGTCACTCTCACGTCATCACACTACCACGGACGAAATTTTCATGGCATGACAGTATGAGTATGACAATTCTATTAAATCTGACAGTGACATAATCAGTGACATTATAAGTTCTGTTCCCTGCACTGCACGAAACTGCCCAAAACTAACCAATTTTGCCAAATTTTCATACAGTTTTCAAAAAATTGGGCAGCACGGAGCAGACCTATAATCGTAAAGTTCCTGCTAGAGGGTAAAATAATACAAGAATACCATTTGAGAGCGCCCGCTTGAGTCAACTTCCGTATTTACTCATACATTTTTACCTCCGTCTGCTATGAAAATGTCCATTTAATTTTTGTTTTTTTTTCCACCCAGTCTCTCTTTTCGTGAACACAGAAAATCGCTCTCTCTCCCTTTCTCTCTCTCACTCTCTCTCTCTCTCTCTCTCTCTCTCTCTCTCTCTCTCTCTCTCTCTCTCTCTCTCTCTCCTCTCTCTCTCTCTCTTTCTCTCTCTTTCTCTCTCTCTCTCTCTCTCTTCTCTCTCTCTCTTCTCTCTCTCTCTCTCTCTCTCTCTCTCTCTCTCTCTCTCTACCACTTTTTAAAGTATCTATATATATAAAATTTTTTTTGCTTCAATTATTATTTGACCGAGCATGGAATCGAACTCGAGCCCTCAGTTGGTTAAGCGAACACGCTACACCCGGTCGTCTCTGGTTGACGATGAGAGAGCCTATTGTTAGTCTTTTAGATAGGATTACAAATAGCTAATTTCTACGATCATATTGTGGTCGGAAGAAGGCATTCGTGAGACAGTCAAGTGAATTTCATAGACGAAATAGACTATACATATGATGTTGTGTCATGCAGGGGATATTTGCCTGCTGGGTGCAGACATAAGTGTACACATATGTACACACACACACACACACGATAAGTTGCACACAAAATAGGTGGGAATCTTCATTGGGCCATGTGATCGTGTTCGTACCCACCGGCGGTGTGTTGAGATAGTTGCATTTGCGCCAGTTTCTCGTTGCCAAAATCCGCTTATAAATTCTTATTTCTACAATCGACAAATGAAAAATAATTTATTTTAAATAATCATTTTAATAGAAACAAAAACAACGACCTCAGCAGCAACAACAACAGCAACAGCAACAACAACAACAAAGCGAGCAACATTAAGAAGAGGAAAAACGATCAATTTTAAAAGAGAAAATGTATACTTTGATGCTCATTCGTCACTAAAAATGGCCTTGCCAGATATGACGTCAAATAATAATCGATAATTTCGAACGATTGCTTTTTACATATCGCATTAATTAGTAGTTTTCTTCTTGGTCATTTATTTTTAATGAAATTTTTCTAGTTTTTAAATAAAAGAATTTCAAAATGCAGAGCATTTTTATTTATTTTTGCACTGCATCACGCTGTCCGGCTGCATCATATTATCCTGTTGCATCACACTTTCACGCTCACGTTACATCACACGGCATCAAGCTGGCACGCACCGATCGAAAGTACCGTTCACGCTAAAAATGCTAAATTAATTCGAAAAACGGAAGTTCAAGGGAAAAACGATTCGTTACAATGTTGCCGTATGGAGTAAGTACGGTAGCACTACTTGTGTGAGAACCAATTGAGATCTGTTTTGTTTTGAAAGTTAAGCTTGAAATCCACTATAGAGATTCTTTTTTTTTTTGTTTTTCGTACAGAAAACAGTGTAGAGTGTAGAGAATCTACCTTTGAGAATTCACTGAAGACCGTGTCTACGATTCTTCAGCTCTACGTAGAACTGCCGATGATAAATTTAGGGCAGAGCTCTTCAATGTACTCCACGACTGTTTACGATCCAGAAGAATGTTTTCTCTATGACTCTACAGTATCGTACAGTATCTATATAGTGGATTTCAGGTCTTAGAATCAACAAAGAAAGTTACAGCAATAATTTTTTTTCCTTCGCCGGCCCTCTCTAGTTCACAATTTAGATCAGCACAAACAACTAATCTACCGCTGTCTACTATGTACATACATACCTTACTGCTTGAGCTGAGTCAATTATCAATTAAATTGAAATTTACTCTGATTTTCGCTAATTCGATAGTTTCGATGACGTAATCGGCAAATAAAACGTATCATCTAATCAAGCGTCACAAGGAAAAAAAAAAGAAAAAAAAAGCACAAATTTGAAATAAATCGCACAGTTGACTGGCTTATCTGGACGGGAAAATAAATTAGCTTAATTCAATAATCTGGGGGTACATTTTATTGTAAAAACCTACTCTTGTTAACATCAATTGCGATTTACATACATTCGCTTCATCTTGCTTCTCCTCCACCCACTTTACATCACAATAAAATCATTCATGTAATAGAAGAGGAAAATTAGAGCCAATGTTATTCGGTGAATGCCGGGCAATAATTAGAGCTTTTGATAGTTTAATTCTAAGAAAGAAAACTTTGATTCTTTGATACTTTACAATCAAATTCATTTAAATTGACGTAGTTAGTTGACAACAGGCGTCATATAAAGCAGTTCATACATATATTTATGTATGTATATATATTTTTTTATTATTTTACTTTATTTTATTTGATTTTATTTGATTTTATTTATTTTTTTTTTTTTTTCCTCAATGACGCTTAAAATGCAGCATTGAAAATTGTGCTCGTATAAAATGTCGTTTAGAATTTTCTTGCAAGACTCGTTTACCCAAGCAGAACATAGACGAACGAGCATATATTCCTATAGACGAGCACACATTCGCGAGTATACCTTAAATGGGTACACACGAGTGTCATATCGTTTAAAATGTATCACCGCAAGTCGCGTGTTTTGCAAAAAATAGTCAATTAAAGAGACTCGAGCTTTCCGAATGGATATGTGAATGAACATGTTCGTAAAACTCACAGACCATTTAGTGGAATCAAAAGCACAATTTTCTAATAAAAGTTGACAAAACAGGGGTTTCTCGCTAATTGAAAAATTATAGAAATTCGACTGAAAAAAGAAGCACACAAAATTTGTTATTTTTGTTTTGTTTGTTCAATTATTTGGATTTTGATTTTTCAAATCTGTAACGCAATCTTTAAATGGGGCTGTGCGCAAACAGAAAAAAAAAAAATAAATAAATAAAAAAATACATTTATTCATTATAGTTAAATGGTAATAGTAAGTATAACAGTGAAAGCTTTACCTTGTGGAGCCTCCCATTTACGAACATTATTTGTATGGCCGGATAAAAATAAGCTAACCATGATTGTCCCCATATGGGAGTTTAATAAAAACTCTAGGAAGAAACAGAAAGTTTATGCAACCGAGGCATTTTCGATCAATAGGCTCCCAATAGGATCCAACTTATCTGTTTTCCAATGTTTCGCAAGCAACAAATATCGCATCACCGCATCACGTAAATGTCGTCTACATCGATATAAATTCTTAAACTTTATTGTTACACTATCAAGCGATAATTTATCATTAATGTACTGGCATATTCACATTTGTTTTTCTCACAAATTGTCATCATTTAAATTATAATCGTAGTAAGTGGCAATTGGGGAAGGAAACAACTGAATTGCGTGGGTTCGATCTTTTCCATTTTGATCGTTTGTTTGAAACGAGAATTCATAAGCTATTCAAATTTTTGTTATTAACTAACATTTCGATAACGTTACGAATGAAAGGAACAAAAAAAAACAAAAACAAAAAAAAAACAAGTAAGGGTGTTATAGTCAAACGAGCCTGACAATATAATACCCGACACAGACCCATATGTTCAAATAAGTTTTAATATAAAGAGGTGTTTAAGGCCATAAGGGGCCCAATATACCGACTTTTGTTAAATTTCTTTATAAAACCGCCCCTTTGCCACGCCCACTTTTCCAATTTTTTGTGAAGTCTAATCGGAGGCTCATATGCATATACGCTCAAATTCTAAGTTTCGTTGAAATATTTCGAAAGAATCCGATTTTGAGGCAGTTTTGGGATTTTTGTGACAGACCCTAGTACTGGAGGTACCCCTAAAAATGGTCCGATTGGGTCCGATTCTCGAACTTGTTATTACTCATGTCGCCGTGAGCACGAATACCAAATTTCGGCAAGATAGCTCAACTTCTTCGATAAGAAAACTGTATGACAGACAGACAGACGGACAGACGGACGGACATGTCTAAATCGAATCTCCTGGTGACGCTGATCATTTCTATATATATTTTGTATGGTCTATCTCGACTGGTTCTGGGCGTTACACACAACCACACAAACGCAATATACCCTCGACACAGAGTGTGTCGGGTATAAGAACGCATTCATATTGAAACGTCATTCCCGAGACATGAATTATGGCACTCACCGTCGTATGAGCAACAAAATTTATATTGAAAAAAGTCATATACCAGCATGTTGCGTATACGCAACGTTGCCTTCGTCTTGCAGTATTTAAAGGTTGATTTTTGTGCATTACATCAGGTGAATAGTAAATTGAAGTAGTAATTGTTAAAAATGAAGTTCCCAAAGCCAAAAAAGAATACAAGGAAACGATTTAATTGACACCAAAAGAATTGACCCTGAAATTTTCCTCTAGTCTCTATATGGTAGGTACCTATCAGCAATTTAGCCGATGATAGTCAAAATTCTTTCTTTTCTTGTGTTTTCTCTTCTCATTCTTTGTTTTTTTTTTTTTTTTGTTTTCTTTCCTTCCTTCTTTCTTTGATGTTTCAAAAAAAAAAAAAGACTTTGTATGCGCATCTAAAATAGATTGGTTGAGAAAAATCAAGAAAACCGAGAAAAACTGCACATCGGATGTGCTAGTGATTTACTTAAACGTGCTTGCATTACGACGACCGCGACCGCGACCGACATTGTTGAGAGCCCAGACAAACGAATTCGCTGGCGCATATACCTACTTTAGAGCGACGTACTCATAAAAGCTTTGCGACGATAAATTCATTGTCAGTGTCATTCGGACACATCATGAAGAAGTTATTTCTATTTTCATTTCTATTACTATTACTATTTCTGTTGCTGTTTCTTTTCCTGATGCTTGTGAGCATATTCTATCAAGATAAAACAAAATTGTCGTGGGTTGTATAGAGCTTCATGGAGCGTTAAGAGCACACAATAATAATTATATAAGATCAACGCGAAAATAAACATATATATATATATATATATATATATATATATACATACATACAGACGTATAATGTAAATATAAATAAGATAGAAAAACTTAAGAACGGAAACAGCCAGCAAAGAAATACAACAGATGGCGTTGCACGGAGTACTCGTAGAATAGAAATGCCTGTAGAGGGCGCCACTCTCAATCGCCTTAATAAACATGTTGCTACAGTAGATGATATCAACATGCTGATATGCCAAAGATATCGCTAAGCTTTAGAAAAACTTGCATTGAAGTGTGGTCGGAATATCTGCGAATACATATTAGGGAAGCTTTTAGCGCGGAATACCAAAAATAGTGAACTTCCTCCTTTCGGACACTTCTCTTAAGTCTTCATCACAGTTCGGTAAGAAATAGCCGCGGAAATTCCTAGCCTATTTCCTCGATGAAAAAATGTATCATTAAAATAATCTTAATAGCCCTGATGGCATAAACAACTGATTTCAATTTCAATTTGAGTTTGATTTTCGAAATGGAAACCTAAATATTTGTTAGTATTATTGAATTTTTTACTGAACTGCGGCCAGTCGTCAGAAACTGCCGCGTGAACTAGTTATGTACGAATTTGCATTCATTCGCATTGCGAATATTCGCATTTTTTTCATATCGAGAATGTTTTTTCAATATATAGCTAAATGACCAAATGAACTGACGTAATTTGCCATTTAGCTTTAAAGCGGCTAAAACAATTCATTAAAACTGTTGACATTAAATCTGTTGGTGCAGTATGCTACTTAGTTATAGCTATCTAGCATTTTGCTATTTTCTATTTTAAGCGTGCCTAAATGATTTTCTTCTCTGAATAGCTGGACATTCTCAATTTATCAGAACTTAGGGTGTAACGAACACAAAACATTGCGATGGATTGTTATTTTGCTACGAAAGCGATAGTGTGTTTCGAGTTTTAACGCTTTGATTACCCTCGAATGTTATCTTTATTATTTTATTTTTTCAATTGTGCCTATAATATGAATCCTATTTTAGCCTTAAATAATTAAAATAATTGATTCGTGGATTGGTATGCATCGATAGCACCGTGCCGAAATTGCCTTCGAAGTTTGCGTGAACTGACAGTAGGATTCAAATATGAGTCTTCATGCTAGCCGAATAGTATGCATTACGGAAAAATGTTCGATATTTAGAGAATCTTGGTGCTTTCTCTGCAAGTATTTGTCAACATAACCGGACGATTCTATATATAATTATTCCAGCTATATTATTATTTTCTCAAGCGATCGACCACTATAACATTCCATTTTTTCGTCTCTGTTATTTTCTAAATTGACTGTGGGCGCTATAGCTAAATATTGCGAAAGATACTTGAGGACTTGTTTCAACATGATAGCAAGTACAAGAACATTTCTTCAGTTTGCTAGAAGTTGGCTTCAAATTGAAAGTGCGCCTTACGAGGATGCACGAAAAATGCTTTAACGTGATGCATTATCTTAGCAAGTAGTTGCAACTACCACGATCTATATATAAGTTAATCAAAATCGAAAATTAACTCGAACATATATCCAACATTTTTCTGATCTTTAATTATTTTACTTACGCACACACTTGCGCATAAAACTATTAAGACTTGTTCATACATGTGCAAGTCAAGACATTTGTGTTAATTTTAAATGTCCTTACAGACTTTACCAGATGCAGTATTAAAAATACAGATTAGTGAGATATTTGAATATTAACAAATCTTCAGCGTTGAATTTCGATATGAATTGTACCCTCAAGGTATGCATGTCAATATTTAAGGCTAAAATTTCCTATTCGTTTTGAGTATTTTCCAGTGAAATTTTATTCGAGCTATAATGCACGATAAACATAATTTCACTATATATTTCTGATATCGTGGTTATGTTGCAATACTTTCAGGAAAGCCCACGATTTTTAATATCAACATTTTTCGATGCATACTTTTGGGGGACTCAATTTGAAGCGACTTCATAGCAAACTTCGAAGGCAATTCGGCACTGGTTATCGTGATCCAATCCCAATAATATTTAATATATAAGCTAATAGGACTATTTAGAAAAAGAAAAAAAAATGGAGGGTATGCGTTTAAGAAAAATTAATTTCATATTTTATTTTCTATGTATTTTTCGGTCCCGCAAATGTCCGCTTAAGAGAGCCTACACAGTATTCGGTAAGCCGTTAGGACACAATAATCGGCTACAGGGAAGATTCTTTATTTAAAGTTATAATTGTTTCGTGTTATTTGAATTTAAGTGCTGTATAGTCACCGGATTTAAACCTTTCCCGAATGACTTTTCATTGCAAAACTGTCACACCACACATGGAACTCGAATTGACTCAAGTGCAGCAGACATTCTCGGACAATAAATCAATTTCGGGTAATTACACTGGGTAACGTTTCATTGAAAAATTTGCCATCCAAAACCAAAGAAGCAAATGTTAACAGTTACATATCGTCCCCTCAGAAAACGACTGTCGTATGTCGCATGTATTTCTTATGGGACATACGACAGTCATTTTCTGAGGGGACGATATATCAATATTAATGTTTGGAATCCTGTGTGGCAGAAACTTTGTCGGCCAGTGTTTTCGAAGACATCCGATAAACATTTTATTAAAAAAAAAAAAAAAAAAATTTCAGATAGCTTTAGCCTTTCGAATGCAATTCCAATTTTTGAACTATATTGTTGCCCGGCTTCGCTCGGTTTTGTCGCACGAAAGTACATGGAATAACGGGGATAGTTCGCTTTAATTATAATTATTAAGCTGGGCTCCCGCTATCTGCGCTGGTTTTGATCAAGAATTTCCACAATCCCTATTGACGCTCACATTATTGTCGCATATTGTCAAAATGATATCGGAGAACAGTAAAATTTGTACAAAAGTCGTTCAAACTTGTCAGAATCAGAGTCCAAAAAACACGCGTTCACACTACACACTATCGGCGCATTGATTGTGGCAAAAATTTTCGAATTTTCATTCACATGCTCAAGAGAGATTTGAAATCTTCTAAGGCAAACACGCCGACATTCATTGTACATATGCATGTGTACGTGTGCACGGATGAA
The DNA here is from genome assembly GCA_020466095.1 of Chlorops oryzae. Lineage (NCBI taxonomy): Eukaryota > Metazoa > Arthropoda > Insecta > Diptera > Chloropidae > Chlorops > Chlorops oryzae. The sequence goes on along the minus strand of CM035806.1, from coordinate 151,613,175 downwards.
CAAACGTTTTATATTTACAAGCAAACAGAAAGCCCATACGTTCACGTAAATGTTCAATGAAATTTCATCTCATTAGATGCGACATGACTGGGCCATTCAAAGCTGACGTCTCAACATTTCGGATTGTTTATTTTTTTAAACAATTCACATTCGTTCAGTCAGCAACATATCGATAAAGCATATATACGGAAGTTAAGACTCCCCCCGCCCCCTCTGAATTGTGCATTGTTGTAACACAGATACGCAGCCACATAGCCGCATAGCCCCACAGATACAAAAGCCCACAAGCAAACGCGAGCTTTTTTGATAGCTTCGCGTGTCTAATATCATAAAAAAAAAAAATAAAATAACAAAAAAAAAAAACATTTTCCACGAGAATAAATTTTGAATCGGCTGGAAGTGGGGTACGGCGAACTTTTGTTTGAAGCTAGCCACGTGATTCGTTTGACATATATTTAGCAATAAATTTCCGATAGAGGAAAAGCAAAAAAAAACCAACAACTCGAACAACAACATTACAAATGCCGCACGAATCGAAGCAGTCAGTACGGAATGGACCACTTTTATTGGATATTTTCGTTTGTTTGTTTGTTTATTTGTTTGGTTTTTGGCTTCTTTTAATTCAAATATTTTGCTATTGTAATTTCTGTGGAGGAACCTTTGAGCGAAATAAGAGGGTAGGAGTAAAAATCATTTTCGAATTGTATGTATGTACGTATGTATTTTTTCTTTGAAAAAGTTCGGGTTTTCTAAGCGCAAGAACTTACATATCGTCCCCTCAGAAAACGACTGTCGTATGTCGCATGTATTTCTTATGGGACATACAACAGTCGTTTTCTGAGGGGACGATATGTATGCCTCACCCTCCAACGTCTCATTTATAAGCTTGGACATGGAACTGTTCTTATATGGTGTTCTGTTTGAAAAATTGAACATCATCACCAAAATACTCATATCACCAATATGTGTACATGTATACCTACACCGCGCCCCTTGCCCCACATCGCACACTTAAGACGAATTTGAAATGTGATATCGGATTTGAATTAAAATTTCCATCGTTCAGTTAGATAATTTCAAAGTTCTCAGAACCGAAAACTGATCATGCATGGTCACATTTGGCCAATTTGGAAATTAGATGCCACTCGTTTCGTGCCACAAAAATGATATCATAAAATGATCAGATGATGTTAAACAACGTCAGTGTGGTGTTCACCCTTTTTTACTAGTAATTCCCGGTATTTGTGCTATCAGCCAAGTTTCTTAGTCAACACAGCGAACATTATGCATATAAGTTCGCGCTTTTCACATAAGTGCGATTAATTGAACGCTATTTCCTACTTTTAGGGTCTGAAAGTATTTAATGCACTGCTTTAATTCCTTCAAAACATGGAGATATCGGATTATGCTATACGTCTGTCTAGGCTATTAAATTAACTTATTCAATCAGCTTGATCAACTTGATGTGTTTAGTACTTATATTTTGTATGGGAGAAGTTATTGAAAACTTAATTTGACTAAAGACAAGCATCTGCAGATTGATTTCTATAACACTGTGCGAAATTTTAGTGGTCATGTTTTGTAAACAAAAATTTGACGACTGCTCGGTGAGTTTAACAACGCCTCATACTCAGTTTTGTCAATTCACCTTTACTTTTTTTTCAAATAGACTTCAAAAAGTGGGGCCGAGAATTAAATTACTCACTTACTTATGGCTATATCTCGTAATCCGTTCAATATTTTAATTTTCTTTCCATCACAATTTATAGCTCTGAACTCATTTTAAATAGTTTTAGTGCAAACCGACCAGAAAAAACTTTATCTTGTAGGTGCAAATTGCAAAAATTCCTAAAATTTGACGTGTTTTTTTTTTAAATCATTTTTTATTTTGTATGGCCTATAGCTCCCAAAGCAATAAAGATTTTTTCAACATTTTTTGATGCAAATATAGAAAGATTGTCACTAACTAAATTCTTCATATACACGAACTTCATCCGAGCATTACTTGATACCGTTTTGCCGCTGCAAAGTTGAACAATTTTTACCCAAAAAAAACCGGAAGAAAAAACGCAAAATCACACTTTGGGTATGCACGAAGTTTTTCAATCCAAAGCAAATGGTTCAGAACCGTGGTGAAAATAATATGTTATCAGTGTTACACTATTTTCTTTTCTGGATAATCTGCCAAGGCAAAAAGGGATTTAGGATTTAGTTTTTTCCGACGCAACTGGCAAAAGGCTATGTAACAGTGATCACCGTATACAATCGAGATGGACGGGAGTTGTATTTTATTTGAAGATCTGCGGGCTTTTGCTTTTCAACGGGGAACTCGGACCGAAAAAAAAACATAAGAATTCGCGATGTTGCTAATCTTGAATGCATGTGCACAGTCAGAAGAACCGGTTTCCTTCATGCTCATTTTCAATCAACAATAGATGAGCAGATATTAAATAATCGGCTCGTTTTCATATATCCAGCGTTTGATTATAAGAAGAAGATAAGTGACATAATAAAGCCTTTAAAAATAAGTGTTTGGTATACAAAACTATATGCTATTTAGTTTCCGGCTCGGACTTTTGACCAAATATATTCGTGGCTCTTTCCCCGTGATTTGTTTCGTGTTCGTGCCGGGCCGGGCCGGGCTGGGCTGGGCCGGTCTTTAAAAACGTGACACATCTCTACCGTTAAATATAATAATAAAAATTAAAAAAACAATTTTTTAGCCATTATCGATGACCAGAGATCATAAAAGATAGTAAAATCTGTTAAGGACTGATGACTGGCCACTGCCTCATACATAGGTCCCCATGCTAGAAGGCTACGGGCACCTGCTTTCGATTTCTGCAGGAGTTGTCACGATGAGGAGGATAAGGAAACTCCTCAACATCTTCTCCTGATCTGCCCGGCCTTTGCTAAACTGAGATTCAAAACCTTGGGCTGTTACTTCTTTCACTTCCTATCGGAACTCCGGGGAACTAAACCCTTTGAGGACAGCAAGCTTTATTGGGCGAATGAAATGGTTTTTTCAAATAGGTGTCCGAACACCGTGGGCACAACACAATGGACCTTCCTTGGTCTAAGTGCGCCACCTTTCTGGTGGGCGGCCCCCTACAACCTAACCTATGTCCTTATATGGGCTTATATAGTTATCCTTGAGCGCTGCAAAGGGATAAAATGTGGCGAAATATTTTATGATTTAAAAGAAAGAAGAATGGAAGAAAACTTTACCCTGCCAAAAACTCTTTCCCAGCAGTCTTGTCAGTCAGATAGTTTATCTTCATAATCGCCATACTAGAAGCACTTTCATTTGCTCCCAATACACTGTATGTATGTATGTATGAAATACTGTTCTCAACATTTCGCAGCGACGAAAATAAGGCTTGCTTAGACTAGCATTTTTCTTCTGCGAATTCTAACTTCGAAAAGAATGAAAATGCTGCAAATGCTGACGATCGCAGCTAAGTCAACAATGCATTTTGCAGTTTGCATTTTACTCTTTTGATATTGTATGTAGGTACAAGTGTATAGCAACGATATCATCGAGAGGGGTAGGGGTTTTACGGGGGGAAATGTGTCTTCTGTAACAAAAATAAATGTTGCTTTGGAACATGACTTTATTCCGTATGTATGAACCTCAATCGTCCCCCAGTGAAAAATTAACTACGCCACTGGCATGCAGTTATGAAACATACGTCAATATGTATCGAAACAGTAGGTACTGAAATCGATTTTGTAGAAAAAGAAAAAAAAACAAAAAAAAAAAAAACATTTCAATTTCCACAGTGCGTCGCAATTTGTTAAGGAAGACAATTTTGTTTTCTTTTTGTTCGTTAACACATCGCACAGTGGGATTTCTCCATACATCGTGCGGCAAAAATTAGAAGGAATAGTCCTATCACAATGAAAATTGGTATGCGGATGTAAATTGAGGTCATCAAGATATAAACTAAAATTTATCGAAATCGGTTCACCCCTTCGGGTACCCCCCATAGACCCCCACATGCAGTTTTGTATGGCAGCTACATTTAAAACTCAACCGATTTTAATGAAACTTTGTCAGAATGTTGTTTATACTCAAAAACGAATATATACAAAAAATGGTTCAAATCTGACAGTCCCTAGGGGTACTTCCACTGGATAACTGCCTTTTCAGTATAAATGGCATCATAGTTTCGTATGTTCTCACATTCGTAAACAAAAATTTTAATATAATGTTTTGTTTTTTTAATTGACCCTTCTTAATTTCTTATAAACATTGCCATCAGAAATTATAATAAAGCGTTAATGAATACTGATCATCCTTAACATATGCAATGATTTTTTTCTTAATATCCAGACATTTGCCCGGTGTTTTTAACATAAAAATGGACTTTATCGAGACAATCGTAAGTGGGCGGTAAATTTTTTTTTCATAGATCGTTAGAACAGACTCCAGACTTTTATTTTTTATCAACTAGAAGACAAAGCACGACAAAGCATATAAGCTTTTTGTCCATTGAAAAAAGGAAAGGCGTCATTTTCGAGGTAGAATTTTTGATAGCCCACCTCCTCTTCGATATTCAATAAAATGCCACAATTTTTATTTCCTTTTAAAAATCAAACTCTAAAATTTAATAACAAAAATCACCTTTATAGCAACAGTGGTAGATTTAATCCGAAAAAAATAGGAACCAATTTGAAATTTATTTTTTTCAATTTTCTATCTTTAGCTTAATTTTTTATATAAAAAAAATTATGTTTTTTGAAAAAACAGTTTTGAATTATTCTTATCTAGAGGTTTCTCTGTTAGATTAAATCGACAAATCATACAATTAGGATGGTCAAAAAATCCTATTTCTGCCGCTGAAATCCCACTGTGCATCGCACTGCTGTGAGCTATCGAAGCCCGGTTTTTTTTTTATTTGTTTTTAATTTTATTTTTAAATTCATATAACGGGTAATAAATTAAGTAACTCTATTGCATATTTGTGTATTTACATGTAAATATGTACATATATTGGGTGACTAGAACTTTAGCCTGTATGGGAAAAATGTTTTTAAAGTCGATTTCCTCGCTTTGAAGATGATTACAAAATTTTTATTATTATTTTTTTTTTGTTGATTTAAAGATTTGGATGATTTATTTGCAGACCGTGAAGAGCGAGCCAAGAATTCCATCAATTCCATAACATGGATTCATATTTAATTGGCGGTAATTATAGAAAAAGCCCTGCCTTATCTAGTGCAGCGTTAAGCGACGCATAGGTTGTACCTATGATGAGCTAATTATGTCGAATGCAAATGTTTGCGAATTTAGCCTCCTCGATTTCAAATTACAAATTATCTTATCGCGATTCTTTGGAACTAGCATGACGTATTCACTGTACTGTGTCTTTTTGTCGTTGTGTTGTTGTTGTTGTTGTTTTTACCGATTATTGCAATTAAGTTGCTGCCGATTGTCATACAAACCTGTGCAAGCAGGCGCTGCAATGCCCTATGCCCATCAATAATTTCGGCCATTGTCGGCCATTAAGGAACTGCTTTCTACTGAAAGTTTCTCTATTGAAATTGAGTTATTTGAAAATCGAAGCTTAAATATGCATTAAGCATCGACCAAAAAAAAAATTACAGTGAAACCTCCATCGAGCAATGAGAAGTGGCCTTATACACAATGCGAGAGATGATGAAGGAATGCGCTACAGTTGAGATCATAAAATCGTATCCGATTTTGTAAGTCATCATTCGAATGCCCATAATAATGAGGTTTCACTGTATAGTTATCTAAGTTTAAAATCGAGTTGACGAGATGTGAGAAAACTATCTGTTCAAGTTCGCGATCAGACAACAAATGTTTCAGCAAAAATGTATGAGCTTGTCCGCTGTCTGCATCCGCGATTAGAGAATTAACAATCAACTTTGGTATAGGTAGATATTAGTGGTACTCATGCAGCTTCGCAAATGCCTTCGCAACATTTCCCATCGTAAATTTTCATATAAATTTTGACAGTTGTGTGACAAATTTCTCATTTCACACAATTTGCGAAGCTGCATGAGACCCCCACTATTTTATAAGGAAGAATCAACTTGGATTTTTGGTACACAGGCCGCTTTGTCCCATTTTGTCTTCATATCTTTCTATGACAAGTTGTTTTTTTTTTTTTTGTTTTTTTGTTTTTTGGGACAAAATGTTTCCCTTATCCATAGGAAGATATACAAAGAGGGAACTTTCTGTTTTTGAATATGTCTGAGAGGCTTCTTTGTTCCGGATGTGCAAAAGGCCAAGTGGAAAGTTTTTTTTTAATAAAAATTGAGTCTATAATTTTCTCTTAATATTTGGATGGTTAATCTTCGAATCATTTTCAAATAATAGTGGTATTCAAGCAGCTGTGGAAATTGAAGCGTGAAAATTTTGCACCAGCAAATTTTGCCCATTTGTATGAACGACCCTGCGAAGAACGAGTGCAAAACTTGTGCGATAACATGGCGCAAATTTTGCCCATAATCATCGATGTGCAATATTTGCCCGGCCGCGCAACTTTTTTTTCCATACAAACAAATTTGCACAAACGCAAAATTTGCGAGGGTGCAAAAATTGCACACCTTCTTGAATCCCCTCTAATGTACTTATTGCAACAGTAAAATAAGAACATTATTATCTAAGTATCTCTTTTGTTTTCTGCTGAAATGAAGCTTTGAATTTGGCTCATAGAAACCTACACACATACATACATACATATGCATGTCTGATTGAATTAGAATGGGTTAAATGATTTTTTGAATTATGACTAGAACCGTTAGCCATCAATTTTCCGATCAATAAATATATATCCCTGTTAGTTTGAATTACACTCAATTGGCCATAGTCGCTTAGTGCAGGGAAAATACTTGAGATATTGAGAAATATTTATGTGATCATGAAATGGGAATTCCCGGTTAATTGGCTGGGATTTTTTTGTTTTTTTTTTTTCATTTTTATTTCATCAACAGTCAATTAAAATTCCCTGTTGTTGAAAATGTGCCGGACTAACAAAGGTCATAGCTGGCCGAATGCAGAGTGCATGTTTAGTGTGCAGTTTGAGGCCAATTACATCAGAGTCCGGGCACACACAATGTCATTCGATAACGAGTGTCAACATAAATATTTGCGCAATATTGTAAATTCAGCTGATTTCGAATTTCGTGCCATTTCATTGCCGTTTCGTTTCGTTTCATTTCATTGCAATTCAATAAATACGAAGATCGGTCAACTTCGCAATATGCTGCGTAGGTACTGCGCGGAGAGATTCGATTAGAAACGATGCGAAAGAAAGCGAAGAACGCATTTCCGCGACAATTCGATCGATATGACGACGTTACAATAAAGAGCAATTGACATGGATTGATTTCAGGAATTTTCTATTTTTTTTTCTTTTTTCTTGTTTTTGTTTTTGTACCGGGTTTTCCAATAATGCGAACATACTTTTGCGCAATTCGGTTAAACGATTTGGTGGAAGTGATAAAATTCCCATTCATTAAGTCTATAATAAAAAGAATTCCGACGCCATGATCAATTGTGACCGAGACCGATCATAGAAAATCTACAGTTCTGTGGATCAACGGCCCAATTGCGAGAGACGCAAAAGACCCGATGGGTAATTTGGTCTAATTTTTTTCCTCCCAAATACTCCTACCGAAACTTGCCATATGAAAAATATAAGTACGTTAGCGAAAGGCCAATTAGAACCCTTTTTTTTTTTTTTTTTTTTTTTTTTTTTGGGAGCAGGTAATTTTTTGACCCGTGTACTTTCATGTGACTAGAATGGATTTCTGAAGGCGTCATTGCTGCCAATTGAGACAGAAAAGCTTCCTAATTTGGCGCGATCATATGGATATCTTTGATGAGAATTGGCAATTCTGTTGCCGACTACCGATTACCGATTATCGATTGGTGGTTGCTTGTGTGTGTCGCTTTCTTCGCTCTTGCATCAGAAATTTTCAAGGCAATGCACAAAAACCTATTTATAGAGCTTGTAAATAGTTTCTTATCGTTGAATCTCTGATCAAGGGATTATCACGATCGGACGAGCCAGATAGATGGATTAATTACAGTCGAAAAATACCCATTACTCGTTGTTGTGAAAATTCGATCAATCTGGTTCATATCGGATTCGAACTGGCCGGATGAAAAGCACCTTGAGACGTTCAAATTGGCCTTGAAATACAATCGATTTTTAATTGAAGCTCTTTTGCTCTTTGGAAATCGCAGAGAGAGAGCATCATACTCTTTCTATTACTCCAGGTACAAAAGGCCATTCCCGATGCATGGCAAAAAATTACAGTTAAAATTAAAAATTCAACCGGTTATGGACAGTGCAACCATTAATGGTCCAGGATACTATATCCAGGCACGTGTACCGGTTCGTTCGTTTCTAATTTCCTACAATGTCGGAAGCAAATTTCCCATCGAAAAACTTCAAGTGTGAAAAAATCCTACCCATGAATGTTGTCATTCTCCCCGAAATACAAGATACTCGAATATTACTTAAAGACTATCTACTTGACTTCAACTATAGAAACCGAAATTTTTCCGAAATTCAGACCCCGGCGATAGTGATGCAAGGAAAAACAAAATATAATCGAAAGGAAGACATTTAAACCCGATTGAATTGGATTGGATGCGTTAACATTCGTACGCCGTAAGCCATCCACAAAATCCGTAGCGCATAAAAGAGCGTCAGCGATTGGCGATCGAACACTACTGCATGGACTTGGAAATATCCAGAACTTGAAGCGGTGCGATCTAGAAAAAAAAAAAAAAAAAAAACAGAAACTGCTGACAAAGTAGGTAGACGCTCGGAATAGTATCGGCGACGAATGTGCATTGAAGGCATTCGTTTCAGTTAACACAAAATACACAACAGACCCATTTGACGAACGCTCGACTTTTAATGCTCACAACAACGGAATGTGACTCGCACCAACGTGCACAGTGGAAAATTCCATTACAATTCAACGAAAAAAAAAAAACGAAAAAAAAAAAAACAAAGTATTAAAAAAAGGTTGCATTCGCTACGGAATAACCTGAACTGTATGCCAAGGGAGACGATGATTCAATCAAAAAAAAAAAAAAAAAAAAAAAAAAAAAAAAAAAAAAGAAAGAAACGAAACGAAAAAAAAGAATAGGAAAAAAACCAAAATAAACAATAAGAATATACGAAAAGAAGCCTGGAAAGACAAATTTACAAATTTTCACTTGACCAAAAGAAATCGAGATCGCCGATCGATGATCGTGAGAACAGGAGCAATTTTTCCCCCATGAATTGCAAAGAACGGCCCTTTAAATGTCGCTCTTCTGTCCATACATACATTACATATGTATGCACTGGTCGAGTATAGAAGTGCGCTGAGTGCGTATAATGCACAATGGGACAATCGCTAATATGCAAATTTGTGCGAAATTCTAATGAAGCGAGTTCAAGTGTGTTTCTGTTGCTGTTTCTATTTCTGTTTTTATTATATTATATTCGTTTGTCTTTTTTTTTACGGATCGAAACAGAATAGAACGTAATTCATGTACGGAAATTATTGAATTCGAATTATTGCAAATAATGACGAAATCTTACAATATATGTATGTATCGCTTATTATGTAAACGCCTAGCTGTTTAAGAGCGGAAAAGGCCTTCGACCTACATAGAATCAAAAATCGTCTCCAGATATGGAAGCATCGAGTTAAACCGAATTTCTATTTATATTTCCAATTCATAATATTGTGTAGAACAAAATGACATAGAGCTATCATGGATGCACCGAGCCCCCAACCCCTCCAGACACCCTTCCTTCACTACCGCCTAAAGAAAAACGAGTTTCGAGCTAAAAATTCCCCTAATTTATTGGGGAAAATGGATGTGCTTGTTTGATTTTATGATCTACCAAATTGAGCCTTTGTCAAGGGCGTATTTGAAGGGATGCGGGGGGTTAGGTTTGTGCCTTGTCCTCCTTTAAACTAAAAACGAAAACAAGCCCCCTTCATTATAGCCTGGATATGGCCTTGATCTTTATTTATGCGCTTTTGAAGAGCATCCTAAATCTATCCGAAATGTTAATCCGAATCACAATTCGACATGTTCGAACTGCTCCTAGTTGCATTATTAAAAAATCCATTCAAATATGGATATTAGGACCAGCAAAGGAGGGACCAGCAAAGGAGGGACCAGCAAAGGAGGGACCAGCAAAGGAGGGACCAGCAAAGGAGGGACCAGCAAAGGAGGGACCAGCAAAGGAGGGACCAGCAAAGGAGGGACCAGCAAAGGAGGGACCAGCAAAGGAGGGACCAGCAAAGGAGGGACCAGCAAAGGAGGGACCAGCAAAGGAGGGACCAGCAAAGGAGGGACCACAAAGGACGAGGGACCAGCAAAGGAGGGACGTCGAGCAAGAGTTCTTTTGGTGCGTACGTTGCCAGCAAACGGATGTGAGCCTTATAGCGAAGAGGGACCAGCTGTCGCATAAAGTCGAGCCATTGAAGTTAACTTTTTGTTTGCTTGTACCGTTGGCTTCAAAATCACCAACGAAGCTGTGGACGTCACTGTCAGCTGAAGCTGGAAAGTGGCTATAAGTGCTGCGATTCAATAAATGTCCGATTGAAAACATTGCTGAATCAATTCGATATTGTTGCGAACTCTTTGTCTCTTTTCCTTGAAAGTTGAATGCTCCTAACGAAACTGTTAGCAACGTGGGAAACTGTAACGTGTAGTGGAATCGAATGTGGCCTATAAGTGCAAGCGATGAATAGCAAATTGGTCCATAAAACAAACATTGTTAACAAATTTAGATATGTTGCGATCCTGATAAGGCAACTCTGAATGAAAGATGAATGCAATTATGGATCGATAAATTTGAAGAGTTACGAATGGAAAATCTGTGAACAATTAAATGGAATTAAGTTGAAAGCCAACGTAGCTTATGGAGGAAAAGTTAAAAAGTTGCCTTGAAAAACAAACAATGTTAAAACATGTTCGACCGGTAGAGGTTCTACTCTATTCAATTTTGCCCCTGTTCATCATAATGGATGGTTACTGGGAATGCTTATATAAGGCTGCCTTAACGACATGTCTTTGAATTTCTTCATTTTGTCCAAGGTACTCAATGGCGTAACTACCGGTGTACCATGTGTTCCACGGACACACAGGCCCCAAGTCTAAAAGGGCCCCCAAGAAAATATCTTTCTAAGCAGGATATTCAGGATTAAATATCAGTATTTTCAAATGGGAATGCACGAAAAAGGAGCATTTAATAATTAAGCTTAAGCTTAAGTAAGTTTGAGTTTCTTTTTTCGTCAAAAGAATTTTTCAATATAGAGAAACGGTCCGACTTGTGCATTGGAACACAAACTTTTTGAACGTTGCTGCGCCACTGACGGTTCAATTGCAGTCATTATCGGGGAGTGCTTTTGCCGATTTTTTATGTTGCTTGAATGTGGAATCGCAATTACACAGTTTTTGTGTAGATTTTTCGGCGATCCTGCCACTTCCAGGCGATCGCCTAATTTAATAGGTTTTAAGTCAACTGGCTACTTCATTTTTGGTTGTTGTTAATAGCTTATATTAAATTACCCTTGTACAACCAGTTCAAATTCGACAAATTTCGAGTACATATTCGAAAAGAGAATTGTTAATATTTATTATTTCGAAATTTCGAAAATTAAATCACCTTTAATTTGTAATTTTTTATGTTTTAAGTAGCCCGTATACATACATATGTTGTATGTGTACATTGTACATGTACACATATTCTTTTTAATAAAAAAAAAACAAACAAACAAAAAAAAAACTTTCTCATTACTTACAGTGTACTCCACCGGCGAGAGTGGTGTGCGTGATTCGCTTTTATGGAAGCTCATTTTTGTGTGCGTCTTACGGCGGGCGAGATTCGAAAATCGGGCGGGCTGACTGCTGTTTACTTCCTTTTCCGGTTCCGTTCAATAGAGTTGCCACGATGCGCGTAGATTCGATTTCGGCTCTCACACAGACTTTGGCGAATTTTTACTGTTTATGCGTTGTGACTTTTCGTTGGCGATCTCTTGCTGCGGGATATTCTCTTTCGATATTCGAGAATGTTCGAAACACACGCGCAAACACGTTTGCAGACACGTATTCGAGCTGCACTTTTTTGTACAACAGCGACACGAAAGAAGTGCAGCAAGAATTTCGGAAACTACTTTCGATAATTATGTATGTTTTTCTTTCTTTTTTTTTATAATTATATTTTTAATCGAAGATAAAAGCAAAAGAAACAGCAATAAAATAAAAAAAAAAAAACGTAGACGTACGTGAGATTCCGAAAAATAAACGAAATTTTTATTGCTTCAAAAAAAAATTAATAAATAAAAGAAATATCAACAAATGTTGGCAAAAAACCGTCGCAAAAATCGTTGGAAATGAAATTCCTTTTTTTTTTTTTTTGTATTAAATTCGAACGTTACGGAAGACGGAAACTTTGAAATGAACTGAAATTTTCGAGTTCGAATTCGAACAGTGTGTGCCGTTAGCGAAAAGTTTTCTGATTTTTCCTTGTATTTCTTTTTTCTTGCTTCTTTTCTTCCGTCCGATCCCTCTTTGGAATTTTCAACAGCTTGGAATGACAAATTTCTTTTTGGTTTTGTTTTTTTTTTTGTAAATATTTGGAGAGTTAAAGATGAATTTACAAAGGAATGAAATATATTAGAAAACAAATAGCGTTGCGAAAGAGGGACAACCACTCTGTTTGCAATTCAAAGCAAGAATGCCAACTTTGCCGTTTCGAACGTCAAGTGTAACCCTGCCTGCCCGGTGCACTGCTGCCACTCGCTACTACCTAAAGCGACCCGATTATTCAGTAACTGCCGCAGTCAGTGTCGGTGTATCTGTTGGTCTGGCTGGCTGTGTGTGTGTGTGTGTGTGTGTCTGTTTCCCACACAATGAATACGGGTAGAACGGCTGCATTGTTGTTGTTTGTTAGTTTTGTTGGTTGATAGCCATGAATATGTGTGTGCGCGCGCCTGTGACGCATCAAATATTGAGTGCGATTTTCACATTTCCCGTACATTTCCATTCCATTTCCATTCGACTCGCGTTGCGATTTCATTGCGCTAGCGTAGTTTATTTATTCCTCTCCGACTTTCGTTCGATTTCTGTTGCTTTTTCGGTCTCGATTTTCGATTTTGATTTCGCTGCACTTTTTCCCTGGTTTTTGCGATTTCCCCCCCTTCTTTGTTTTGCTGCTTCATTACACGGCTTTCGAAATTCTCGCACTTTTTCCATTCGCTTTTCATTTGTTTTGTTTTGCTTTGCCAGTTCTATTTGGCATGTTGTTGTTGTTGTTGTTGTTGTTATTATTATTGTTATTACTACTAATGATCGTCAAACCCCTGCTGGCGACTTGTAACCCGGTGTGATTAAACTGGACAAAACATCGCCGAACTCTTTTGGAACAAAAGCAGCCACATAACAACAACAACAACAACAACAACATTAACCATAAAAGTAAGTAATTCCCCCTAAAACGAATTTCCTTGAGCGGAAAGCAACCAGAAAATGAGAACCACATTTGTTGCTAACGCCAGCTTCGATTCCATAAAGAAAAACACCAAAAGAAAAGAACGAAAAAGACAAAACGTATACAAACATTCCCGTTGCACTGGAAGAATTTTCAATTTGCGGGAAATCCTTGCGGCAGTTTCAAATTACAAAATCGTCACGTTTATCTGCCCGGTTTTACGCGGCCAGACGTGTCCAGAGCTCCTCATTCCCCCACCCTTTTATTCTAAAAAAAAAAAAAAAGAATTTTCCTTTTCAACTGCAATCGGCAATCGAAAAGCAGAGGGATCCAATCATTATAGGTTCCATTACAATGAAAACATTGCCGAATATACACAACTCTCAATAATCAAACCCCCCACCTCCATCTAGGGATGGGCAAAAAATATCGATATATCAAAACATCGATATTTTTAAAAAGATATATCGAAAATTTATACTGATATTTTTGCTCGGCGATATATCGTACATCGATATATTTTTCCCGACATCGAAAGCGATATTTTATATATGTCTATCGTTGTAAGCCTGTGTTTCACACGTATTTCTCTTGGATATAAAGCGGCATTTTAATCGTTCATGTCTTATCTTATCGTATCATATCTTATTATACCATCTGAGAACTCGAAAATGTCCTTTTGTACACTCCAATTTTGTCTAAAATATGTACAGTGTACTCTGTCTTAAACAGACACCTACGGGCAGTAGCGTAGTGAGGGGGGCGAAGGGGGCAGTCGCCCCGGGCGCCAAATCATATTTCAAATTTTATGAAGGTATTTTTATTGAGGCCGATTGGAGGGGGCGGCATTTTCTGCATTGTGCCCCCATCCGGCACCGGGCGCCGAAATGTCTCGCTACGCCACTGCCTACGGGATCCAAATATATGTCCGCTAAACAGAGGTTTTCGCTTAAGATGGAAAGTATTTGAGAAGCAGGAGCACAAGAAAATTCCTGAAATCTGTCCGTTTAGAGTAGTGTCCGCTCAGGAAGGTTCTCCCCAAGCAGAAGGTACACTGTATTTTAGTAAAATAGTCATTTTTAATTGGTATTTATAATTCGATAGTATCGTTTCAATTTCGATGCTTTTTTAATATATCGATACGATATACATATATCGATGTATTTTCCCATTTTGCCCATCCCTACCTCCATCCACCATCCCAAAAAAGGCCCCATTCTTCGCTTTTCAGCAATTTTTCTTCCACTTCCATACATACAAAGGTCAGAAATGAATTGCCATTAAAGCATTCTAAGGTTTCCCTACGGACGCTTGCTGAGGTCATTGGTCATTAGGCGTTTACGGCTAGCCTTCTGCTCCTCACTGCATCGAAATTTCTCTCAGTGAGAGCGGCGGCGACAAAGGCAGATATGGCAAAATTGCGTCATAATAATTAAACATTCAATTACAGTTGTGATCAATAACAAAGGAGCGCTAGCAAATCGTTAAAAAGAAGAAGAATGGCTAATTCAAAAATTTGTAGAATCACAGTTCCCCACAAAAGAACCACGTAGGCCACCCGGCCGCAGTACATGCGTCAACCAAAGGGATAATTCCTCGATAGTAACAAAACCAAAGAACGAGACAAAAGGCTGTCGTCCATTAATTACATACGTACGATTTTTATTACTGTTTTCACGTTCGTGTCTTAAGCCTTTGCTCTATCTCTCTCGCTTCTTTATAACAGAACTGTCTGCGCAAGGACTTAAGACGCGAACGTGAAAACATCAATAGAAATCTAACGTAATTAATGGACAGCCCCCAATCTGCGGATCTCATTATTTTCCATTGTTTCTGTGTCTGGTAGCTATGGGATAGCGTGCTATGCTCTTGATCCCAGGGTCGGAGGTTCGATTCCCGCACAGGCGAAACGGAGTGTAATGTTTCAAGCCTAGCACTGGTTTTTCAAAAAATCGCATGTTAGGGGCGCACACTACATAATAAGACATACACACCTAAGTGGCAGCCACTTCAACCTAGCTACCTATGTACCTTCTGCAGTGCCGTAGCAACCATAGGGGCAAGAGGAGCTTTTCCCCCCACGCATTTTGTTTTTGCCCATGAAAAAAATTAAAAAAGGAGAATAAATAAATGACAATTGAAAAAACATGCATTGAATGCGTGCATGTAATGTGGTTTTAATTAAAATAGACGTTAAAATAAATTATCCCCCCCACGCAAATTAAAAAAATAATTTTTCCCCCCACGCAAAACAGAATTGCTACGGCACTGACCTTCTGTGTCTGACTGAAGACTAAAATATGATTTCCACACATATATTTTTTTAATCAGGATCTATTTATTTTGCCCATTCTTCCCCTATAAACGAAGGCTTTCAGTTCACTTGGGGTTAAAAAGAAGTTCAAAAAATGTTAGTAAAAGATCCAAATTGGAATATGGCTCAATTATCTGGAATCCATTTTATGTAGTGCATGTTAATCGTATTGATACGTATACAAAAAGTTTTTACGCGTTTTGCTTTACGCGCCTTTTAATGTAAGCTGTATGCTCATCGATATAAAGCCACTTGACTTACGAAGAAAAATTAATTCCTTACTTTTTATTGCTGATATCGTTAGCTCTCGTATTGATTGTCCAGATCTTCTAGCTCTTATAAAATTTAAAGTCTCTGTACGAAGGCTAAGAAATCCCGCGTATTTTTATGTTGGATTCAACAAAACTAACTATGCTCTCAATGCGCCATTAGTAAGAGCCCTTACTGCTTTGAATGCCTTATCCTTGAATAATTTTATCGACTTTTCTTTTCCAAAGTCTGTTCTAAAAAATACCTTAAATAACATTATTAGATAATAAGTGCTGCTATTTACATATTATATATCTAGCTCATAATATTTTCAATGTATATGATTGTTGTTTTAAGTATAGTCTGTAAGGAGAATTATCATCCATTGACTAAATAAATAAATAAATAAATAAATAAAAAAAATGCCAAAATTAATATGGAAGCTCTGGTTACAAGCAGAAATAGGTGGCGATGACTTTCTACTTTTGCTAGCCTTATTATTCCTCGATTATTTCGAACATAGCTGTATATATGTAAGCGAAATTTTTAAAGGGAATTTTCATAGGCAGAACATATCCCTCAAATAATTTTAAAATTTTGTTTGAATTCAAGCATTCCGAATGTGTGCAGATTTAACCCATTTCTAACCAATTAATAATTAAGTAGCTTTATAAACGTAGAAACGTGGATGTATGTAAATAGAAAAGTTCATATACAATCAGTGGCGTAGCGAAACATTTCGGCGTCCGCGGCACACTGGGGACACAGTGAAAGAAATTCCTCACCGTCCTAAACAAAAATTCCTTAATAAAAATTAATATATGTTTTGGGGTCCGAGGCGGCTACCCCCTCACTACGCTACTGTATACAATCGACTCTAGATAGCCCTTTCCGTCCCTGCCTGCACATATATACCCAGCGGAAAATTATCTCCTGCATGACAAAGTCACCAATGATGTCATTGATGAGATATAGGTGACATTGTCACGCATGACATCTTGGAGGACATATCATCGTGGAGGTATGCTGTTCATGTGCTTGACTCTCATTGGCTACTGAAATTTAAATAAGGTTTTAGCGTCAGTTCAGCGTTAGCATCAAGTGGCGTAGATGATGAGTGCTCGACTCAGAATTCGAAGATCGCGGGTTCGATCCTTGGGTGAGGCGAACAAAAATTGTTAAAAATTGATTTTGAAAAATTTTCGAAACATTCAAAGAGAGGGCAACGAAGAGAGTTATCAAACCTGAATTGCGTGCCAATGCTATATGAGGGCTCACACCAGTGACATTTTCTAATCTGCCGGTGATAATGTCACCGCTGAAGTCCCTGTCAGCTCCTGTGTAAATGTCATACAAAGTATCACCGGCAATAGCATGCATTCCGGCTCCGAAGTCACTAGGACATCATGGGGGATGTCCGCGGGACATTTGCCGCTGGGTATGTGTCGGCAAATTTAACATATTCTTTAAGAGGAATTTCAACAGTACTGTCTTGTTTTTATTTTTTTTTTTTTTTAATCAATGTATGTCCTGTTTCTAGGAACATAAGCTTTGTACTAACAGAAAAATTATTTTTTTACACTTTTTTCAGCTACAATTAGTTTTTTTGGAAATCTGAAAATTCCATTTTAAAATATTATGCGACGGAAAGGGATAGAGTGAACCAACATTTGCGGGGCCTGTTCGTATTACTAAAGGTGTTTACACTATCGAGACTCAAATTTTGTATGTTTTAATTTGCTTTATGTGGTACAAATATATGCCATATAAATATACCTACATCTAAGGATCACAAGATAATTTCCGTTATTAAAAAGCTCAATTGTTTAAAAAAAAAAAAAAAAAAAAAACAAACATTCATTAGGGACGTTTGTTTCTTACGTTCTCCTAATGAAATTCGAACGGCCTTCTGACGAAGGTTTTGTAGTGTCAGAATACCAGTGTAATCTGTAATTTAAGCCTTAGTCTATGTGCTAACACTAGACTGTATACCTATAAGTAGGAATGTATACAGCATATTGACTAAGTGGCAATTGATGCGTTTTCCGATGCCTCTAAGCCACTAAGCAAGCCCTGCGATTTGAGCGAGAGAGAGAGAGAGAGAGAGATTTGTATTTTCTCGTCACGTTCTTCCGATGAGCTTCACGATCTTGGGATCACTTAAGGCTGCCTCGTGATCTCAACAGAACGATCGATTTGTTATGCAATCACATTTTCGCTTTCACTGGACGCTTGTTGTCACACTCGCTTAAAGCAAACAGGGGGGAGAGAGAGTTCAATATTTAACAAAAAAAAAAAAAAAAAAATATGAATTAATTTTTCTATCCACTGTGATTATGAATCATCGCGAATTCTATTTTTAGACGAATCAGGAACGACGTCTCATCGATGATCATTAACCCTAGTTTGTGGATGAATAATGAGAAGAAAAATTCTCATTTCGCTATTAACAGCTTAAGGCCGATTTAATCGTTTTTCAAATGGCAGTTACATTCAGGTAAAATTTTAAGAAAGTACCTCAACCAATCGTAATATGAATTACAAATTTCTTACTTGGGTCCCCGGAATTGTTGTTGAATATTCAAAAGACTTGAGATTTATGGATCTCGGAGTGATGCAACAATTTTTACAGCCCAAAACCAAATCATTCAAAGTTTCTGTTCAAATATTGGATGAGCCCTCAAAAAATAAAATGTTCTTAAAATAAAGACCCATAAACATTTCGCCACACGGAACAATTTGCCAAGGAAATACTTCGCATAGAGCCACATTGACTTTTGGTGAAATTGCTCGAAGGCACGTCGAAATACGCATGCAACCACGAGCTGTTTTCTTGAGATCAAAATCAAATGAAGATTCATCAATTTATATAACGGAATAAATAGCGAAAAATAGTGCCAGCTGAATGTAAGAAAAAGAAGAAGAAGAAAAAATTGAAAAAAAAAATCCAAATAACAACGCGAACACGAAGCCTTTCTTTCAGCTTTCTTCCAACATCAGTTCAGAATTGAAAAGGACCGGCCTTTAACACAAGGGCGTAGCCAGAGAAAGAGTGCTTTGGTAGCGCTTATATTTGCCACAGTGGTATATTGAGCATACATAAGACATTAAACGAAAAAAAATTTGGGGGGCAAGAAGAAGTTTAGAGAGTTTTGGACCAAAAACCCAAAAAATCCGAAAAATTCATGAGGTCCGATTTCGATGAAAATTTATATATAGAATAAGTGAAAAATTCTCAGACTTTTGGAGTCAAAATTTTTTTCAAAAAACTAGTCCTTTTTGGACCAGTTCGGAACTAGACCAAAACTAGACTAGTTGTAATCCGTTTCTTGAGAAAATTTTGACGCCAAAATTCTTAGAATTCTAAGAATTTAAGCACTAAAATTTTTTCAAAAAAACTGGTCCTTTTTGGACCAGTTTGGAACTAGACCCAAACTAGACTAGTTGTGATCAGTATTTTTAAAATATGTTAGCGTTAAAATTCTTAGATTTTTATACTTATTCTATATATAAACTTTCATCGAAATCGGACGTCATACATTTTTCGGATTTTTTGGGTTTTTGGTCCAAAACTCTCTAAACTTCTTCTTGCCCCCCAATTTTTTTTTGGGCTAATGTCTTATAATTGCTCAATATACCACTGTGGCAAATATAAGCGCTACCAAAGCACTCTTGCTCTCGCTACGCCCTTGCTTTAAAACATTCGGACTTCACACAGGCATCGTGAATTTCTCATGGTGGACTGCCATTTGGTGAGAGGCATACCACTCTTAATGTCTACCTTTTTCAAAAACTCGAATCTATCCATGATTGAAATTTAAGCCAATGGATAAAACGGTAAGTTCAAGTTTTCTCTCCGAAAATCCGCATAAGTTGAGGGAAAATTCTGGTTTTTAGGGGTAACTTTGGGGAGAAAAAACTTTACGGAGATTTTAAGGGCAGAAAATTTTCTAGTTTGAAATTTTTTGAAGTCAAATTTAAGGGCTTCGGACAAATTTTTTATTCACGGGATGTACCCCAATTTAATCGGACAACATTGCTCGGTTCGTTCTTAGATATTTCCCAAAAGTCTGAACCTATCCAGCCAATATCTGTCCGAAAAATTGATATTTCGTAAAATTTTTTCAAAATAGCTCAAGTTTCTGAAGGAGTTTGACCAAGGTAAAAAAGTGTGGTTTAGCAAAACGGGTGGGGTCCACCAACTGCCTCGGCTACAAGGGCCGACTGGGCCCTTAGTGCGCTGTATCTGGGATCAATACTCATGAAGTAAGGATTTCTTTAATTTTTATTTTTTTATTTATGATTTTTTTTTTTTTTTTTTTTTGAGATAAACTTAAAAACCGCATTTTACCAGTTTTTTAGCTGTTAAGCTTTTTTTTTCTTAGTTAACGGGGCCCCGTTTTTCAAACGCCCGGTGGGCCCTTTGATCCCCAGTCCGCCCCTGCTCGGCTACAAGTAAGGTAAAATATCACAATCAAAGCTCGGTAATTTTTGCTCACAAGAATATTCTATCGTATCACATTTGCAGATATTTATATGGCGGCGTTAGAATTTCTCAATATATGTAATCAAAATCGAATCATCGTTCCTCATCAAAGCCGTACCCTTCTGTCTTTCTTCTAGCCGTTAATGGAAATTTCCCCTGACCGATCGCAGACGGTTGAAACATAATCGCAAAATTTCGTCATTTATTTCAATTACAGTTGTGTTCTGTCTATTTTAAATACACTCCGGGACGCCGTGCCTCAAAATTTAATGCCCTTTAGAAAATTGATATCTTTTTGACTTTCACGATGAGCAATTTCATTTGAAACAAGTAAGGGTATTATAGTCCGGTGAGCCTGACCATATAATACCCGATACAAAAATGTATGTTTGAATATTTCTTAAAACAGGGCCCATGACCTATCTACCATTTTAAGATAAGGTGCTCTGGAGATTTTTCAGGCCAATAATGGTTTAATATTCCGAATTTTGTTCAAATTTTTTATGAAAACCGTCTTTTCGCCACGCCCACTTTTCCAATTTTAAGAAATTTAATTGGGAGACTTAGGTACATATACATATAAGTTCAAATTCTAAATTTCATCAAAATAAAAAAAAATTTTAAAAATTTTCGAGCAGTTTTGAGATTTTTGTGACAGACCCTAGTACTCGAGGAACCAAGGGCGTAGCCAGAGAAAGAGTGCTTTGGTAGCGCTTATATTTGCCACAGTGGTATATTGAGCAATTATAAGACATTAAACGAAAAAAAATTTTGGGGGGCAAGAAGTTTAGAGAGTTTTGGACCAAAAACCCAAAAAATCCGAAAAATTCATAAGGTCCGATTTCGATGAAAATTTATATATAAAATAAGTGAAAAATTCTAAGATTTTTGGTACCAAAACTTTTTCAAAAAACTTATTACAACTAATCCTTTTTGGACCAGTTTGGAACTAGACTCAAACAAGACTAGTTGTAATCAGTATTTTTTTAAAATGTTAGCGTCAAAATTCTTAGAATTTTTCACTTATTCTATATATAAATTTTCATCGAAATCGGACCTTATGAATTTTTGGATTTTTTTGGGTTTTTGGTCCAAAACTCTCTAAACTTCTTCTTGCCCCCCCAAAATTTTTTTCGTTTAATGTCTTATAATTGCTCAATATACCACTGTGGCAAATATAAGCGCTACCAAAGCACTCTTTCTCCGGCTACGCCCTTGCGAGGAACCCTTAATAATGCACCGATAAAGTAAATTTTTGGAGAGGATATTTGTGGCCATAGAAGAAGCATACATGCCATACTCGAACTTTTGTTATTACTCAGGTCCCCGCGAACATGTATACCAAATTTCGTCAAGATAGCTCAACTCCTTCGATAAGATAATTAACTGTATACAGACAGACAGACAGAGAAACGAACTGATCATTTCTATATAATAACATATGTATGTACATTATGGTCTTTCTCGGATGGGTCTGGGTCTAACACACAACCACACAAACGTTATATACCCTGGACACAGAATTTGTCGGGTATAGAGAAATGTTGCTCATGAGTTTCAATAGTTTTGAGATTTTAGATTTTCGCGTATAACTTCGAAAAATCAAAAAGAAACAACTATCTTTCTTTATTCAAATTCAAATTCAAATTTTCTTACTCTTATCTAATTTTCGGTTTTGCGTTATTCAACTTGTTCGAAGCATTGCGAAGAAACAGAGAAACAGAAATAGAAGGAAAAATTTTAAAAAAACTTTCCTAAGAATTCTTGAATGCAAAAGTTGCTAAAAATTCGAGTGTTTCGTATTTCATGGCCAATAGGGGACGGTAAGCACAAAAATATCTCATACAACACCAGTTCGACGGAAAAGCGTTAACCCAAAATAAGCCGAAATGCCCGCTTTAACCCAATAGAAACATGTCTTTATATGCCATAAAATTTTTTGGTTTCTGTCATTTATTGTCAAAAGCTCTGAAATCTGCTGGCATATATTTAGGGAACGTCAAACTTTGGTTAGCAATTTTGCCCTGTTTTGACTAAAGCCTACGTTAGACGATATGGCTGCGAGCCAAAATTTGGCTGTTTTTGATAAATCGAGTCCAATCCGTGTAAGTACCTATCACACGTAACCAAATTATATTTAAGCATACGTATGGTAGGTGGAAACGCAGTTTGGACGCGATTGGGACAAAAATTTTCTAAAAAAAAAAAAAAAAAATATGGTTCGTTACCATATCGTCTAACCTAGACTTTAAGTCATAACTGGGATGTAATTAGTATTTTTCCGAGCTCTTGAAAGCTTTTTCTTTTATTTATTATTTTTTTTTTTAATTTTTTTTTTATTTATTTATTTTATTTCTATTTTTTTTACCAATGAAACTCCAAAGGCACTCCAAAGGCGCTGATGTGACGAAGTGAAAACGTGATGAAATATTGCCACATATGTACATATGTATGCCAATCGTGGATTTTGTGCATTTTTGTGAAATGTGAAAACACAAATGTATTGCTGCTCGTGAGCAGATGTGGTACACAAAGGGTTAAAAAAAGAATGCAAACTGCGCAATTCGAAAGCTTTGCTCGTATGTGTGCGTTCGCATAAACAATGCCTTATTGACGACAATCGCTTTAAAGTTCTTATTACGACAAAAATTTTGAAATTTTAAATCGTTTCACGACAAAACTGTTTCATTGTTTTATGAGAACGTAAGAAAAACGTCCGTCCCCCTCAGAATTTTCCACCAAAAGAATTTCTAGTTCTTTTTGACGAAAACTGTGTTACTCACTCGGTAACAACGATTTCCAACTTAAGCTGTTTTTGCTTACCCAGCGGGAAATTTCCCACTGACATCATCGATGAAGTCAGGGGCGACTTTGGAGCCGGAACGCATGCAATTTCATAGGACATTTTGTATGACATTTGTGTACAGGAGTTGGGACAGTGAATTCACCGGTGACATGTCATCGTGGGATTAGAAAATGTCACTGGGAGCCACTGACCCAGCGGGAAATGTCCCCCGCGAACATCCCCGATGATGTCCTAGTGACTTCGGAGCCGGAATGCATGCTATTTCCGGTGATACTTTGTATGACATTTACACAGGAGCTGAGAGGGACTTCAGCGGTGACATTATCACCGGAAGATTGGAAAATGTCACTGGTGTGAGCCTCATATAGCATTGGCACGCAATTCAGGTTTGATAAATCTCTTTGAATATTTCGCAAATTTTTCAAAATCTATTTTTAACAATTTTTGTTCGCCTCAGCCAGGGATCGAACCCGCGATCTTCGGATTCTGAGTCAAGCACTCATCATCTACGCCACTTCATTCTAACGCTGAACTGACGCTAAAACCTTATTTAAATTTCAGTAGCCAATGAGAGTCAAGCACATGAACAGCATCCCTCCACGATGCCATGTCTTCCAAGCTGTCATGCGTGACAATGTCACCTATATGTCATCGATGACATCATTGGTGACTTTGTCATGCAGGAGATAATTTTCCGCTGGGATATTGTTCAACGGCAGTTTTTTGTAGCTTCCACACTCCTTCACATACCTTTTAACGCAGTATTAAAAGTAGGCGAAAAAAATCATACCATTTCTACGCACGCGCCAAAAGCTATCCAACCAAATTTTAGCTCTTCAAACCGCTTCCAACTCGAAAGACCGCAGCGGAACATGTTTGACCAAAAGGCGCCCATATATACAACATGAGAGCCAAACCATAAAACTTATGGGAACTCTTTAGATTACATACTCTTTAGTATTGTCAAAACTAAATATAAGACCTTAAATACCAAATGACTTGATTGGCCGTCTGGTTAAGCGTGTCGCTTTACAGTCTCGAACGTTTTGCTGTCGCGTGGGTTTGAATCCCGCTGCCGGCTGATTTATTTCAATTGTTATTATAGTTATAATTATTATAATAACAATTGAAATAAAATAAATAATTTTTTATTATTCTTAAAAAATTCTCCTGATTAAAAAAAAAAAAAAATTTGGCTCGGTGTTGGGTGGGATTTGAACCCACCCACTCTCGGACGACCTTCGATTCCTAGTCCACGCATTAGCTCGCCCATACCGCCCGCCAAATGCAACTCTGATTTGGTCGCGGGGAGGTGAAATCCTCTACAAACCAAGTTGCGGGGAGTGGAAGGCACCAACAAGCTAGCAGCGGCAGAGCAACTTTTTTCAACTTCTTTTCATAGGAATATAATACTGGCAGAGCTACTGGCAGAGGAACATATATAAATGTATCGATAATCCACCGATACGTCAAAAGTTTGCGCCTTGGCCAAATCAGGTCGTGTCTGAACTAGATTGCTGCAACAGAAATTTGCGTCTTGACCAAATCAGTTTGTGTCTGAACTAACAGTTTGCGTCCGAACTATTATTGATTAATTACTTAATTGGTTTATGTCATTGCTAAAACGGCGGCCAATACTGTTTGCTATCGAGTACTAGATGGCGCGACACAATCCCGCATAATTGAATCGTATTTAAAAATGAGTCTTCTCGCTTAATTGAACAAAAAGTTTTCAGCTGCATCGTAAGAAAACAATAAACATTTTTAAATCATTTAAGCGGAATGTCCTTTAGAATACAGCCAAGATCCTAAAAATCGAATTTTCCTTATCCATACATAGGCATACATACGATAGAATATGCAGATGATATAGCTCTGATGATGAGTGGCAAGTTCCTGAGCACTATAAGAGACGTGACGTTACGTCGAACAATGATGCAGCGAACAGGACCTCACTGTCAATGCTGCTAAATCAGACACCATTCTCTTTACGAGAAAAAAGGGTCTATCGGTAGAGCCACTGCAGCTTTTTAGATCGAACATTCCCGTGTCTGGGTCGTTGAGGTACCTAGGAGTGATCCTGGATACAAAACTGACCTGGAACCTACACGTGGAGGATAAGATTCATAAGGCTAAAAGGGCGCCTATTTCAGTGTAAAAGAGTGTGCGGGTTGCGGTGTGGAATTCCTCCCAAATCTGCACACTGCATATACACAATGATGATTAGACCTGTCATAACCTACGCCTCTGTAGTTTGCTGGTGGAAGTCCACACAAAAGACAGTTAAAGCGAGGGTAGACAGAGTCCAGAGGCTGGCCTGTGTTGGAATCATGGGTACCATACGCACCATCCCAACATCGGCACTAGAAGCGCTGCTGGCAATACGAATGTACCGGAATTCTACTTGGAATAGATCGGGTAGTATACAGGGACACCGGAAGAAACGCAAATGCCAATGGAAACTAGGAGAAGCTTCAATATGACTGACTGCAAAGTCACACAGAACGCTCATAGAGGACGGCCGTCTATGGTTCACTAATGGATGGTAGAGCGGGGGCTGGAGTCTTCTCAGAAGAACTTGGCACCGCTGACATAATCCACCTGGGAACGTTCGTGTCAGTTTACCTGACCGAACTTCTGGCGGTCATTCGCGTCCTGGATCACCTGCTTGAAAGAAGGCTGCAACAGAAGCGAATTCTGATTGGGCTTGACAATCAAGCGGTGATAAGGAGTATAAAGCAAACGACCACGCACAACAGTCTTGTACAGGATACAGAGACTCTTTATAAGAACGGAAGCCTAATTTAGGGCTCCAGCTCTATTAAAGTGTCTTGAAGGACGAAAAATGATCCAACGCTACCGTGATCTACACAGGCTAATCCTTCAATTCGGTGGCGCCACTTGATGAGAGTTGAGGCTCTCCAACGTCCCACATTATTATTATTAAGGCTGCGTGCACATCGGATTTTGAACTTCTCCCAATTTTGAACTCCTCATAATTTTGAACTTCTCCCAATTTCAATAATTCGATGGGTGTGAGTGAGGGTTGAAGATTTTTGTGCGAACGGTTCCCGAAGAAGTACAAAGTTCAGTACAAAAATGGTTTAAAAAGGTACACAATGCAGATTTTCCAATGTAGGCTGACCAGGTGTTCTATTTTTTAAGGACATCTCATTTTCATTTGGACTTTCATGGACTGCGAATGAACTTTATTTTGATGTTTTTCTAAAATTTATTCATAAAATTAAATGAAAATTCTATCGTACCGAAAAAAAATTCTTAAGTGTATACCGTCTGTAGAGGAAAAAGTACATCTATAGTCTAAATATGGCGACGGTAGCTCTACGTAGAGCCGTAGATCTGTAGAGACGGTCTTCAATGTGCACAACAAAAGTAGAGTCTGTACACTCTGCTCCCTTCATGAGATAAGTTATATTCGACACCTGGCTTAACACCATTTTTTCAGACACTTTGATTACATTTGTTTTGTGAACATATGTATGTACATACATGTTCAAGACTTTGAATATGCTTAATATCCAAAAGTGGGAAAAGTGGCAAAAAATTAGTTTTCATCAAATATTTAATTCTACAGAAGTAGGCATACGAGAGGCTCTTTTTAGGTCTTGAAAATCTTCAGAATTCATTGTCTGAATGGTCCTGGTCTTGTGGCCTGATTTGAAAAAAATATTCAAACATATTGATCTGTTTCAGCACGCCTGACTATAACACCCTTGCTTGTTTCATATTTGAATTGATTGAGCGAGAATTTAGGCACATTCAGCTTGATGGCCGCATGACCATGACCATGAACAATAATTGAAGCTCGAAAGCTCTATGGGATCCAGACAATTGGGAGTGATAAACGGTGAGGCTCACGCTCGCACTTACGCTCTCACCATTCGTCGATCGAGCTCAGTGCATAAATCAAATGGAATGGGCGGACTTTAAGCAATTTGGCGCTGTGCGGAAGTATTTTTCTTATTAGAAAATTTCAATAGAATAATTTCTCTTTTAAATAACTAAATAACCTGGCATTGATCGTCATAAAGAGATTGTATTCATAGCATATTTTCATTATGATAGACAATCAAATTGTGAACTCGTAAGACTTTTATAGTGAATAAAAAATAACATATTAGGAGAAAATATGCACGGTTTTTC